>SKCR01044104.1:0-196029 GCA_019454045.1 Zanthoxylum bungeanum
TTCAAAGTCTTCAAAGCTGAAGTAGAAAACCAGCTTAACAAAAGTATTAAGTCATTAAGGTCTGACCGAGGTGGTGAATACTTAAGCGACGAATTTCAAGATCACTTTAGAGAAAATGGCATTGTTTCCCAGTGGACTCCTCCGGGAACTCCACAGCATAATGGGGTCTCCGAAAGGAGAAATCAGACATTATTAGATATGGTCCGATCAATGATGCCAGACACGGATCTACCTCTTTCATTTTGGGGTCTTACTTTAGAAACTGCAACACTACCACTAAACCAAGTTCCTTCCAAGACTATAACGTAAACACCATATGAGTTATGGTTTGGGAAACGTCCTAGTCTTAGTTATCTAAGAGTATGGGGATGTGACGCATATGTTAAGCTCACACAAACTAAAAAATTAGATGATAGGGCAATTAAATGTAAGTTTGTAGGATATGCCTTGAACTCAAGAGCATACGTGTTCTACGTCCCAAATGAATAAAGAACATTTGTCTCACGAAATGCTAAATTTCTAGAGAATGAATTCCTTCTCAAGAAATATAGTGGGAGTAGACTTGACCTCGATGAGGTGCGAGAAGAACAAACTAATATAGAACTAAACCCCAGGCCCCTCAAAAGGGCAGCGACGGAACAACCACAAGGTTATGAACTTAGAAGGTCTGGTAGGGAAAGACATGAGCCTGAAAGATATGTTTTCCATATTGATGATGAACATGATCAGGTCATTGATAATGACGATCCCACCAGTTATGACGAAGCAATGTGTGACATTGATTCAGTCAAGTGGCTTGAGGCCATGAAATCCGAAATAGACTCTATGTATCAGAATCAAGTCTGGGACTTGGTGGATGCACCTGAAGGGATAAAACCCATAGGCTGTAAGTGGATTTATAAGCGTAAAACTGATACAGAATGCAACGTCCAAACCTATAAGGCTAGGTTGGTGGCGAAAGGTTATAGATAAATCCAAGGAATTGACTATGACGAAACCTTCTCGCCTGTTGCAATGATAAAGTCCATTCGAATTTTACTGGCACTAGCTGCACATTTGATTATGAGATTTGGCAGATGGATGTCAAAACAGCTTTCCTTAATGGGAACCTCATAGAGGAAGTCTATATGACACAACCTGAAGGGTTTGCATCTAAGGATGATCATAATAAAGTATGCAAGCTTAAACGATCCATTTATGGACTCAAGCAAGCCTCCAGAAGTTGGAATATACGATTTGATGAGACAACCAAACAATTTAACTTCATAAAAAATGTAGACGAGCCTTGTGTTTACAGGAAAAGTAGTGGGAGTGCTATTATATTTCTTGTATTATATGTCGATGACATATTAATCATCGGGAATGATATTCCCATGATGCAAGCCACCAAGCAATGGTTATCTCAGAATTTCTCCATGAAAGATTTGGGAGAAGCAGCTTACATCCTCGGCATTAAGATCTACCGTAATAGATCTAAGAGGTTGTTAAGACTTTCTCAATCTATGTACATAGATAAAGTTTTGAAAAGATTCAAAATGGAAGATTCCAAAAGAGGTAATTTACCTACTTGTCATGGAATCAAATTATCTAAGGAGTAATGTCCACATACTCCTTATGATAGAGAGCGTATGAGTAGGATCCCTTATGCTTCAGCAATAGGATCAATCATGTACGTCATGCTATGTACAAGACCTGATGTCTCTTATGCTCTTAGCATAACGAGCAGGTATCAGGCAAATCCTGGTGAGCAACACTGGGCAGCTGTCAAAACAATCCTCAAGTATCTGAAAAGAACTAAGTATGTGTTTTTGACATACTGAGATTGTTCTGAGATGAAAGTCATTGGTTATTGTGATGAGAGCTTTCAAACCGATAGGGATGACAGCAGATCGAAAACATGATATCTGTTTACTTTGAATAGCGGAGCTGTCAGTTGGAAAAGTTAAAAGCAGTCAACTACAGCGGACTCCACCACTGAAGCCGAGTATATTGCAGCTACTGAGGCAACTAAAGAAGCAGTCTGGATAAGGAAGTTCATCACGGAGGTAGAAGTGCTTCCACGCCTTATGCGAATCATTACTCTTAAACGTTCCTAGTCATAGTTTTATGAATAATCTGGATGTTCACAAAGCGGAGAGACTAGCATGATGATATGATCCGCCCTTAAGTGGGGTAGCCGATTGCATAGGCTACTAGCGGAGATCTGTATGCTTGGTGTATCACATGGATGCATGAGTGGCTCGTGTCCATCAAACTGACCGCCGAAAGTTTTCATATGGAGTGTTTATCCCATGTGTCTGTGAGAACTTTCATGTATCGATTATATGACTAGTCCTTAGACTTGAGGTCTTTACAATCTTATGTGTGGATCAAATGACTTTGACATTCTCCTTCCCCGGTTCAAAAGATCCGATCATAAGGGTATGATTGGGTCATTTGTTGAAACACATGAAGTTTGTAAAGATACAACAGAGAATCGCCACTCTCTCGGATAATATTTTCTTATAAGAGTAGTATTTCAGTTCGCGGGTTGATATGTGTGATCAGTGCTTGAGACTGTGGCCGCAGCGGAAGAATCATGTGAGATTCTTGGGTTAGCACTATTCATGACACTATCAACATCATACATTAGACTACATGGGTAGACAATTTCCATACCCTATGTCAAACGGTGGGGATACAGTGAGGCGAGGGACCGTATCATATGTAAATCGCATACAGAATGGGTATATATATCTTTCCTTCTCATTTGGGGGCCTTGGCATGTTGCTAGATGTCAACATTGGTCATTGAAATCGAACAACCATCTGATCGGAGGATAATTTATGTTCTATTAAATTATCACGATTCATTTCATGTCCAACTTGAGGGGAACCCTAAAGGTCACACACAACAAAGTCGAAATCAATGGTTAATAGTGCACAGTATAAATTTAACATCATATATGATTGTTGTAGGAATTGTTCATAAATGGTTCAATGTGTTTAATTATTGAACAGATCATTTATGAGGTTCCATAGTGGCTTAGGGATTAGTGAATGACGATCGGGGCACTTTGGGAATTGGAATAAATAAATAAATAACGTGAATAGTAAATTTTTTTAAATTTGTTATTTGTTTTGATTTCCAATTCAGCCCAAACTCTTATTAGGGTTTTATAATCTCATTAAACCACTAAAATAAGATCCAATGGTTAAGATTAAATTAGCATTTATCCCACATCGAATTCTTAATTAATTTTGTTGTCTTTGGAGCACCTATATAAACCCAAAGAATTTGAAGACAAATTTTTGCACCAAACCTTTTATATATTAGGTTTATATAAGTGAGCAACTCTAAAGTTTAAGAGTAAGCCACTGATTTTAAGGATCCTTAAGTCTAATTGACTAGAGGAACCTCGAGTTAAAAGTTTTGAGGTATTTGCCTAGGCTAGCACCAAGGGCAAAATACCCGTGCACTCAAGGCGTAGTCTTGCCGTTGAGTTTTAGCTTTGGTGTGTGCACCTTTGGAGGCCACACACTTGGGTGGCTCTTTGGAACGTAGAAGAGCTTGCTGAGTTCGAGAAAAGCTTGTAGATTGGAGGGGTCTTCGGTTCAAGTAAGTCTTTTTCTTTCTTTATTTTAATTAGAGTTCTTATGATAGTTAGCATGTTTAGGTTTATGTTCTTTGCATGTTTTATGAGTTTTTATACTTAGAATATATATAGTAACATGCCTAGGCTTGTAGAATAATAAAAAAAAATGGGTTTTGGGCAAAGGGATAGCGGCATCATATTTTCTTCTTGATTTTCCGATTCGCACTCGCGGTCGCTTCCCAACAACTCAGACGGTACCTAGTGGGAGTATCTTTGACAAGAACTCACATGGGTTGGAAACCAAGCAAACCCCAAGCATCTTTCTCAAAACCCCAAGAACTTTGAATACTGATTTTGTAGGAACAAAACCCAACCAAGATCAGCCCCTAACCACCATGAAACTCACGTCCATGATAACCACAAGCATGAAATCAGATTGTATTTTGCTAACAATGGAGACGCCACTAAGTTGCCAAGCTTAGATAAGTCAATTTGAACTTGAAAAGGGGAATCCCTCCCTCAACAAGGTTTTGGCCATAGCCATGGAAAGATCAAGCATTTCTTTCTTTCAAAATTCTGTATATTACGTTGGTTATCCAAAAATACAAAGAAGAGTCATATAATAAGGGTTACAAAAGGGTAAAAAGGCTAAAATGACCCTAGAGCTAAAATTACCAAAAGCCCTAAGTCAAGCACCTCAACCACGACCATTAAGGTCCTTTTGCACCTAAATAAACTTAAAACAAAGATTAGAAGCTAATCTCACTTAAGCTAATTAAGGTGCTTACAGTAAATTGACGTGCTTCCGGCTAAGTACAAATCTAAGCATAATTAAGCCTAATGGCATAGTCAACCATGCTAATTACATCATAAATAAAGTCAAAATGTCGAGCAAAAATGACAAAAATGCCCCCATTTGGCCGAATTCAACATAGTCCCAAAATGGGTGAAATCGGGTCAAAAGGGTGCTGGTGCTGAAGCTGCTCTGCTATGCTTCAGTCTGAGCTGATCTGGGTCAAATGAAATAGCTTGGGGACCTCTCTGGTTATGCCCATATGTGTCTCTGGTGTGCACTTGACTTGGTTGCTGCAACTGGTCACATAGCTCTAAGCTAGTCCCGCAAAGGCCTCTCTGATCTTCTTTGCTCTTTGACGTGTGATTGGACCTGTTGGCAACTGCATGGGTTCCTCTAAGTTGTTAGCTGCATCCTGTAATGTCTCTGGTGTGGTTGGACTCATGTCATTCCCTCATTGTTGAAAAGGATTCGACCTCGAATCTGAACCTGCATCAAAATGAGTTAAGTCAGAAACATTAAAAGTAGTAGATACGTTGTACTTACCTTGCAAATCCAGCTTATATGCATTGTCATTGATCCTTTCCAAGACTTGAAAAGGTCCATCTCCTCTCGATTGTAGCTTGGATCTTTTCCTCTTGCATATAAAGCCACACCCAATTGCCGGGGTCAAACACAATGCGTTGGAAACCTATTATTCTCACCAACTCTGCCTTTCCCTTATCATTCATACTCCCAAGCTTAATAAGAATCAAAGATAATAAATCCATAGGAGTTAAAGAATTAGAATCATAATTAATCTCATAAGGCAAGTAAAAACTAGAAGGATGAATGCATCTATTATATGCAAACTCTGGCCCCGCTATTGCGTCTGTGATCTTCTTAGCTCTTTGGCGTGTGATTGGGCCTGGTTGCAATTGCAAAGGCTCTAATGTTCCTTGGGTGACTGCATTCATGTCAAATGCTGTCCCTTGGATCATGTCATTCTCCCTCTCTTGAAATAGATTCGTCCTCGAATCCGAACCCGGATCATAGATAGTTATGACAAAATCAATTGGACGATGATATTGAAATATAAAAGAATCATACTTGACCACTTGTACCTGCGATGAAAAAGCATAAACAATAGAGAAAATGTTATGGAAAAACTTCACTACCACATCTACTTTCTTTTCACCAGCTCTCACAGCTTCATCATCACTCATGGCCACTATCTCAACCATACTTGCAAAGACCTCCTCACACACCTGGTCAACTTCACTATGTTTTTCAACCTCAAAGCACACTACCTCACAAGTGTTTACTCCCTCAATGCTCACGGTCTCACAAGCATTTTCACTCACCATGTCACTTATAACACAATTCACAACATTCAAGGCCTCACAAGTGTTTTCATTCGCTATGCACTCAACATCACAAGTGCTTCTCACTTCATTACAAACAACTTTAATAGTTTTTGGTTGTTGAGTACTCTCTTCATTCACTGCATATTTAGTTACCTTCCAAGTCTTTTTCCATTTCTCATAAGATCTTCTATAATCACTCATAATATCTTGGATATCACTTTTGAAAGTATCCAAAACCTCGATCTTATCATCAATAGTTAAACTTGGACCTGCCATCTCAACACTAAACAAACATATCAGAAATAATAAAAAGCAAAACAAATATGTAAATCCTCACAATCTCACGTGTTTACACTCGAATGATATCACTCCACTCGTGTTTGCACTCTATTGGCTTTTACCCGATATTGTGCTCACAATCACTGCCTTTTACCACTCTTGAGTTCTTCCTCAATTCAATTACAAATCAACTCAATTCCCAGAATGGTCAACTAAGGTGTAGTCCACAAGCTAGCAGAAACACAAAGAACCAATAATGTATATAGTGCAGGTGGAATAATGCGAATAAGAATAGTAATCACGAAGACTCAATCAAAGAGACTTAAGCTAGAGTGCATGGAATAAGAAAAAAGATGAGTTAGCTAAATGCGCAAACAAACAAGCAAGCACTCAATGTGACAATTAGCCAATCTTGTGATCACTCGCTATTGTTTTTGTCTCACTCTTTTCTTTTCTTTTCTTTTTTTCCTTTTTTTTTAACTCTTTTTTTTCACTCTTTTCTTTTGTCTCTCACACTCAAAGTGTATACAAAGCCAATGAAATACAATGCAAATAACAAGATTACCACATTCGGTAATTTTCAAGTTATATATCCTTAGCACTTGCAATACATGTAAATACAACTCAAATGGCAATGTAACTCATATAATCAATTCGACAATGTGGTAATGTCTACCTTTCAACTTGCAAATGAGTATAAATGATCTAGTTACAATGTAACTAACTCAATTTCCAATTCAGCCAAGTCAAATTACAAGCTAAGTAAATAGTTTTTGTAAGCAACTAGGTGATGCAGCTACTTGCCTCTTCAAGCACCTTAAAAACAAATGATTACACACAAGTTCCCATGTCAAGCTAATGATGAATTTATTGCCTCTTCACTTATAATAACAATATTTCAAGAGGTGGCAAGTGATACTTGCTTGGATACACACGAATTTAGTGCAAATTTGTTGCACTCAACCTTGCTTCACTTGATTCTTCAACATTAACAACACAAATCAGCAAGATAACAATGATACAATTCACTCCAATCACCAAATTTGGTGCATTCAGATTTGTTTCATCAATTACACATTCACATTCATCAATAATGCACTCAATCTTTCTTTCTTTTCACTAAAACTCACAAGATTGTGCTAACTTCACAAGAATGCAAACAAGTAAGCTCACGTAAATGCCAAGATGAATGATGTCAATTCTGATTTTTGCAAAGTTGATAAGAATAATACCTATGGAAACAACTCTAATTGCATGTATTCAACAATAGCAAGACAAGATATATCAATAAATCTCACTAGGTCGAATCTGATCTGATTCTTTTTTTTTTTTTTTTTTTGAAACTGATAACTTAATAAAAATGTTAAACACGTCCTAGTAACATAAAATTAACAACTAAACACTTGATTGAAGCAAAGAAAACAAAAGCCCCAATTTTGACCTAAGTAGCCAAAGCTTAACTCAAAGAAATACTCAAAATTAGAACAAACTACTAAAGGACAGATTGTTATTCATGCAACAAGGATCACAAATCTGCAAGAAACAACAAAGAACACACAAGAACACCAATGGCCAAAACTTGAGGACAAATTCCTTAATGGCCGAAATCAACAACAACAACAAAAACAAAGATGAATACAAGATTAAACAACACAAAGGATAAGAAATCAGACCTCAGAACCCTAAGCTCATGATACCAAATGACAAGAACTCACATGGGTTGGAAACCAAGCAAACCCCAAGCATCTTTCTCAAAACCCCAAGAACTTTGAATACTGATTTTGTAGGAACAAAACCCAACCAAGATCAGCCCCTAACCACCATGAAACTCACGTCCATGATAACCACAAGCATGAAATCAGATTGTATTTTGCTAACAATGGAGACGCCACTAAGTTGCCAAGCTTAGATAAGTCAATTTGAACTTGAAAAGGGGAATCCCTCCCTCAACAAGGTTTTGGCCATAGCCATGGAAAGATCAAGCATTTCTTTCTTTCAAAATTCTGTATATTACGTTGGTTATCCAAAAATACAAAGAAGAGTCATATAATAAGGGTTACAAAAGGGTAAAAAGGCTAAAATGACCCTAGAGCTGAAATTACCAAAATCCCTAAGTCAAGCACCACGACCATTAAGGTCCTTTTGCACCTAAATAAACTTAAAACAAAGATTAGAAGCTAATCTCACTTAAGCTAATTAAGGTGCTTACATGCTATAGTAAATTGACGTGCTTCCGGCTAAGTACAAATCTAAGCATAATTAAGCCTAATGGCATAGTCAACCATGCTACTTACATCATAAATAAAGTCAAAATGTCAAGCAAAAATGACAAAAATGCCCCCATTTGGCCGAATTCAACATAGTCCCAAAATGGGTGAAATCGGGTCAAAAGGGTGCTGGTGCTGAAGCTGCTCTGCTATGCTTCAGTCTGAGCTGATCTGGGTCAAATGAAATAGCTTGGGGACCTCTCTGGTTATGCCCATATGTGTCTCTGGTGTGCACTTGACTTGGTTGCTGCAACTGGTCACATAGCTCTAAGCTAGTCCCGCAAAGGCCTCTCTGATCTTCTTTGCTCTTTGACGTGTGATTGGACCTGTTGGCAACTGCATGGGTTCCTCTAAGTTGTTAGCTGCATCCTGTAATGTCTCTGGTGTGGTTGGACTCATGTCAATCTTAGTGTAGGAGCGGGAATTAGCAAACATGGGAGTCTCAGACTTATAGATGAACAAAACCCGCAACCACAACATGGGTAGTGGTTGAGATTACCATCACCAGGAAGGCATCAAGATTGATCCCCACCCTCCCAACCCTTGATAGATCGAGACAGCAGAGATGGACCAACTTCACCTCAGAGTAGTCTCATAAAATTGATGTACATATAAAGGGTATCGAACATTTATATTATAAAAGTTTCAGGCATAAAATGGGTTAGGACAACGATGAAACGAATATTAACCATAAGATTTGAAAGAATAACCGTCAAGATGAACAACAATATAAGAAAAATATTTGGTATATCTCAGCGTTGGACGAGAACCAAAGTTCTATTATATTTTGATCCTGGTAATCTCTGAGAAGCAACTAGCCATAATTTTAGTTAATTAAACCATCACGGGTTTGGGATAACCTTAGTCTCATTAAAGAAATCCTCAAGGTTTTCTATGCATAAACGGACTTCGGGTAAGGCTAAGATTTACAAGTAATGTGACCAGACTTAAAGAACGAGTCGTGTGAAAGACGGTAACTGGAACCGTGCTAGTAAGGCAATCGAAGGTATAGAAGAGCAAACCAGATTAGTATAACCAGTATTAGCATAATAATAAAGAACACAGCCTTAGTATAGAGGTATGTAATCATGCTTAGAATAGATATTTTGCCCAGAGCTACTCAGCCAACCAAGAAGAGTCATCAGAAAGAAAAGATTACTCTAATATAACATCAAAAATATGAGAAACATTAATGGACAATAAAAGTATTTGAAAAGCTTATTTATAAATCACGAAGACCAAAACCTAGAGATAATCATAAATGTGAGAACCCGAAAGAGAAAGCTTATAAGAACAGAAAGTTTAGTAAGGCAGAAAACTGAGAAGGTCAAATAGTTGGTTAGGATCAGGTGATAGATGTTAAGAGTATAAAGTCATTTAAATAGAATAGCTGAAGAATTCGAAGTAAACATAGGTCAAGGAAAAGTGAAAGTTTTGGGTGAGAACATGAAGAATCTTGGGAACATTTTAAACATGAAAAGTAATAGAAGTTACTAGGAATATTTTAAATTTAGTTTTGTCATAGCGAGAGGTATTAAAGGGGTTGTGAAGTCAGAATATAACGAATATGAGCAAGAGGATGGACGAAAAATATGGCACAATTTTGGAAACAAAGACTCATGAAGATAGATGAAGATAAAGGATGTTGAATATAATTGGAAGTCTTAGAAATAAATTCCGGTGATACTTAAGAGATAAAGGTAGTACAATGACATGTGCAGAGAAATGAACTAAGGATCATGAAGTAAGATTAAGGAAATTACTTTTTAGTTAGGAACCAAAGATGTTATGGATTAAGGACCATGAACTTTGGAGCAGTGTGCACAAGTATGATGAGACTTCCAGAGGATTTAGTATTAAAATCTCAAGCAAATAGTGAGCTAGAGATATGGATATTTTGGCATTGACCAGGACAAGTCTACGAGTTGAGCCCTAAGAATGATTCAAGGACGAATCCTATTTAAGGGGGAGAGAATTTATAACGATCGGGAATTCTGACTACTGATACATTGTGAGACAAGTGTCACATATTATAAATTATGATTAGAAATATATACCTTCGTGAGGCTATTGGTAAAATCTTCGAGAACCCGATATTAGACGTTACGATGTTCCATTCCGGACAGCCCATGGTATTTGGGCCGTAAATTTCTCATTCGAACTCTAATTTCTATGAATTTTATACCTTTTGAAATCTAAGATCGAGATCTACAACTTCCACGTTAAACATTTTTCCACATTCGGACTAGAAATAGGTCAAAACCATAAGTCAAAATTCGGATGAACAGTAATTTTGGACTCAATTGGAACAATCTCAAACTTTCTACACATTTCTACATTTTTCTCCATTCTTCCTAATATCAAATAGGCCCTAGTATATAAGGAAGGGTGCTATTCACTAATTCACAAAATGAGATGAAGTAAGGAAAGAAGAAAAATGTGAGAAGATAGAGGATGAGGAAGAAGAAGAAGGGAGAGAAGAGGAAGAAGAAAGGAAGAAGGGAAGAAGAAGGAAGATGAAGCAAAGTTGAGCTTGGTATCCTTGAAAGATGAAGGAATTCATAAGGAAAAGAGATCATCGCAGGAACCATAAGTTCTTTAGCAAAGTGATGAAAGGCTAACGGCACTTCAACACAGTAAGTTGACACTTTCCCTTTTACTTGATTTTCTTTTCGTATTTTCATATCAGACTTACTATTCTCGCTTTTAGGGCGTTAGCCAATTTTCTTTATCATATACATTTTATTAAGCATACTTTGAGAAATATTTTAGAAAATAAATGTTTTCATGTAACGACCGGTAGTTTTTACTACTATGTACAGTGGTACTGCTACGTACGGGACGAAGGCATATAAATAAATTATATTGAGACTCATATATACTCATGGAATGACTTTAGGGACAATCAGAAAATTCCTCGAAGCCCCGGGACGAGACTGTACAATGTTCCCTTTGGACATCCCATGATATTTGGGGCGTAACTGTTTCGTATGAACTCCGATTTTTATGAATTTTATATTTTCAGAAAGCTGAGATCGAGACCTACAACTTCCATGTTGAATATTTTCCCAAATTCGGACAAGAAGCTGATCAAAAACGTAAGTCAAAGTCCTGATGAATAGTGATTTCGGGGTCAAAATGGAAAAATCTCAAATTTTCTTCATTTTCTACACTCTTCTACAATATTCTTAATATCAATTGGGTCCACTATATAAGGGACTACTATTCACCAGTTCTAAAAGGGGAAAATGAAAAAAGAAAAGAAAGAAAACGTGAGGGAAAGAGAGGGAAAGAAGAAAAGAAGAAGCCGAGAGGTAGAAGAAGAAGAAGAAAGAAGAAAGAAGAAGAAGGGAAGAAAGAAGAGAAGAGAAGAGAGGGAGAATCAAAGGAGTTTTGCCATCCATGGAACTTAATGGAAGATATATGGATCCAACAAAAAAATAAGACCATTGCAGGAATTGTGATCTCCTTCGTCAAAACAGTATAGTTCCAGCCAGTTTCCAAGCACATTGAGTGGACCCTTTCTCTCAAAACTGATTTTATTTAACTGTTTTAAGTTCAGACTTACTTTTAAAAGCATGTAGGGTGTTAGACTGAATTTTACTACATGTGTTTTCTTTTTATATATACATACAGTGATGATTTCGAAAGATTATTTTCAGCATGAGTTTTGAGTTACAGATGTTTTTAAAACTGGGTTTTATGTTTTCCGGGGCATGAGGTAAAAAATCACCCAGTATGGAATTGACGGACAGAGGACATATGCACATGTAGAGGACTGTAGGGACGGTGATACGTAACGCCCCAGATCCTAGTTCAGGACAAGGATGACAGATGCCCCGAAATCCTGGTTCCAGAGCTTGGGTGGTAGCATATATCTGCACCACCAGTTCTAGTTTGTGGCTTGGGGGACGGCGATACGTAACGCCCCAAGACCACCAATTTCAGATACAGTAGTGGCATGCTTTGGGGGACGGCGATACGTAACGCCCAAAGTCATGGATTTGCACTGCTGGCTACAGTTAGGCATATGGGGGGACGGCGATACGTAACGCCCTCATACATCAAGTTTTTCAAACAGAGACACAGATTTCAGAAAGAGTTTTCAGATTTCAGATATAGTTTTCAAAAAGAGCTTTTAGAAAAGAAAGTTTCCAGAAATAGCAGTTTCATAAGAGATTTTTTTTTGAAAGAAGCTCAGAGTTTTAAAACAAAAACCAGTTTTAGTAATATGTATATATTAGACAAAGACCCTAAGATTTACAACGTAGTGCATAGTTACAACATAGTTTGTAATTGACATTGGGAAGCGTCATTATAAGTTGTATATTCTCAAATAAAGTTAGTGATCAAGATTTACTAACACAGGTCGGTTAGCAAAATCCGCTAAGACCAGTACATGTCGTATATCATGACTTAGTCCGATGGTTTATCCCAATGAACCATGAGTCTTGGGAGACTCGTATAGATGTGTAGGTGTTTATTTGATAAACACTGAACGACTCACTGAAAATTTCCTAATATATGGTACACCAACGTCAATAGGAATCTTCTCGAGTCAAGTAGTATAATAGTCCTTCGACTTGAGATACCACTGTAGATATATGAGATATCCTCCACACTTTGATGGTAGTCACGTCACCAATCTATTTAGATCAGACCACCGCCTATTCGTTGGGTGTGGACTGATGCTCATGATATCCTATGAGTATCAGATAGAATCCATCAGTCCTGTGTATAAGGCATAGGTATCATATACGTATTTGCGATGTAGTAAATCCATGGATGTGGTATACTTCGGAAGCGAGTTCCGAGTGTTATTTAGAGATTGTAAATTTAAAGTTCGACTATATTATACCTTAGGAATTTGACTTTCTTATTTATATCCCCGGTATAATATTGATAGCTTGTGACAGAGGGATTATATGTATGCAATGACCTCGACTTGCATAGTTTAGTGATACTATATGTGGTCGTCATAATTTACGAGTGGGTGAATTATGGACACGAAATTGGATATTGTGACGGATAAACCTAAACTTAGAGAGTCCACAATGTGAAGTGTACTCGTTGAGCACTTGGACAACGCATTATGAATAATATAGATTATTCATAATACTTCACCAGATTAAATGAGTTAATTAGAATCGTTTAATCAGTTAAACGAAAATATATTATGGGCATTTCAGTCATTTAATAATTAATGTGTATTTGTATTTGATACAAAATTTGATTTGATATCTATTAATTAATTGTCAAATGAGATTCTGACACATGTCATTAATTTATGTATTTTGTTATTTAATGTAAATAAAAATACATATATATATATATATTTATATTAATTAATTATTTAGTTATTTAATTGTTAAATAATTAAATAATTAGAAATTAAATATCTTATCCATAAGTCATAATTAGTATGATAAGTGGTGAGATATTATTAGTAACAAATGCCATGATTTTTTAAGCTTGAAAAATTCAAATTGAATTTGAATTCTTTAAATGTGATTAAATAAATTAAAATTACCATTTTGCCCCCAAGTTCAATTTTACCCTAGTATATAAAGTGAAAAATTATTTTTTCTCTTTCATTAGAAGCCCTGGTCGAAACCTACTCCATGGAAAAGCTCCCAAAATATTTCTTGAAGAAACTTGAGAGAAAATGATGAAATCAAGAAGAAAGCTTAAGGAAATTAGGATATTTTGAGGTAATCTTTAATATTCTTAAGCTTAGAAAGTTTGTTTCTTGTTCTTGAGCATCTAGAATAGTTCTAGAGTTTCTTTCTTTCTTGGATTTTGGGGCTTTTTGTAACATCCCCGATATGAGAGATGTTACTGGCAGTGGATAGACCGTACTAACCCCATAAGTCTCTGACTTCCTAACCATAGACAAATACTAATATTCTTTTCTTTAATTGATTATATTATGCGTGGGACCGTAGCCCAAACTCAAAATCATTACATACAACTCAACATCTGAACTGAAAACTCAAAAACACACCTTTATAATGACTGCATACAAGTCAAAGACTAATACAAAACTTTTAATTGACTCTGACTGACTCACACTCTATCTAACTTGTATTGGTGGACTCCATCTCTAGTGACTGCATCAGTATCCATCCTCCCGAGCTCATCCGCCGAAAATACCTGCAACCACAGAAAACTGGTGGTGGGGGTTAGATCGTCGCACGATCTAAGTGAGTGGACGAAAAACTGAAAAAAGAGACTATTATAAAAGCATTTAGTTCTAAAACCAAAATTCCGGAAATATCTTTATATGAAGACTCTTTTCGGAAAACTTCACTTGAAATCTCTCTTATAAACTTCTCTTTTGAATTCTGCTTTCTAAAAACCGTTTCTAAAATCTATTTTCTGAAAATCAAAATCTGAAAACTCTGTTTCTGAAATTCTGGTATTTTAAAAACCTTGACGTATGTGGGCGTTACGTATCGTTGTCCCCTCATACGCCTAACTAGAGTCAGGAATGCAAAACCATGACTTTGGGGCGTTACGTATCGCCGTCCCCCAAAGCATTACGTATCGCCGTCCCCTAAGCCACTGAACTAGAGCCGGTAGCGCTGATCCATGCTACTACCTGACCCTGAAACTAGGGTCTATGGGGGTTACGTATCGCCGTCCCCTAGCCCTGAACAAGGATCTGGGGGCGTTACGTATCGCCGTCCCCCCAGTCCTCTACATGTGCATATGTTCTCTGTCCGTCAATTCCAAACTGTATGAAGTTACATACTGGGGTGGGTTTTTCCCCCATGCCCCGAAAAATATAAAACTCATGTTTTGGAAATATTTCTTTCTCAAATATACTTTAAATTATAAACTTTTATGTAAAAACTGCAATAAAAATGAGCTATCGCACTAAAGCATAAAAAGTAAGTTTGTTACAACAATATCAAAATGAAATATCAATTTAAAAGAGTAGCATCCACTCATTGGTTGGAATCTTGCGGGAGCTTTACCGCTTCGTCGGAGGAAATTACAACTCATGTAATGGTCTATAAGCGATAACTTGATTAGACTAAAAACCACGAGATAAGTTCGGAACTAGACTAAACTTCTCAATTCAAGTCTGTGATCTCGTTACTTAGTATATCATGCTTGGAATAAGATGCAATGTATGCATGTGAACTGATATGAGACCCTAAGGGTGGTCTCTAACACACTAAGGTGGATCTGGGATGGTTTGAACTATTTTGGGAAAAATTTATGCCACGCATCGCGATGCAACACTTTGCCCATCGCGACGTGCGGCGACCAGAAGCGTGCACCCATTTTCTTCTTGCACGTCGCGACGCACAACTCTTTTATGTCGCGACGCGAAGCAGATTTCCAGGATTCTACTTTGCTCCTACATGCTCATCAATCACCCAAAATTTTCCACAATCAATTCCAACACAAACTCACATCACTTCTCAAACCTCTGTTGGACAATTATGACCCATAGCATCACTATTTGTAAAAGACATGGTGTTCTTTGTACAAATTAACTATGTGAAAAAGGAAATTGCTCTTTTATCATTTGTAATTGGATTACTTGGATATATAAATGATAAAAGTCCCTATGATTAGTACCAGATTAATAAGATATGAGACAATATTAATCCACGAAAGGTTTAATCATTAAATATCCCTAGTCGTAGTATTATCGAGACTGGATATCGATAATGCGGAATAGGCTAGTATTACACTTATGCGCATTATCAAAGCTTAACGACATAGTTATGATATATTTAAGTATTGGATACTTATGCAAGTGTGATAGGAGGTTCCGTTAGCCGTTGGATCGGGAACAGCTTCGCTCTGGATAGACCCTTCGGAATCCCATTGGTAGTATGACTATGTGTCTATAGGAATCCGAATCAGGGTAGGTGTATGTGGTCTTAACCTGAGACTTGCATCGGTAATACTTGTGACAATCAGTATACTTTGGTTTTGGTCGTCCGGGGCTTTAACAGGTTCTGTGTACGCCTCTTCTGGGTATACTGAGAATCGTAGTGTATTGGGTGTGATGTCAAGATGGAAGTATCACTTTAGCATATGGAGATGATGATCACGCAGGGATACAGAACTAGTACTCTCAAATGCTGCAGCTATCGGGATAGTATATGTAGGACACAGAAATCGGCGACGCATGTTGTTCTAGGCTCGCGGCCTTGTTGGGAGTACGGAGTAGCCCGCAGGGACTAAACCGGAGAATAAAGGAGTCACCACCCGGTGTGAACCGGGAAAATGATTTAAGGCCGCACTCACCCCTCGAAAGGGAAGATCTCAAACCGTTGGGTTCGGAATGGTCCCTTACTTATGCCACTTGTAATGAAAGAATTTGTGCAATAATCTAACCAAATCTACGCAACATATATTCCCAAGAGTATCCTACTCCTAAGTTTGCATGCATAGAAGTAAATCGACATAACGACAAGCACGCAATTCATAAACACATTAAATAGATAATAGATGATAATTTCCTAAGCGTAAATAATGAAATGATATGATTAATCATGTAGTGCAAAAGAAATGATCAAAGAAGAAAACATGCATGAAATGTGACGAAAAGAAGTATGTGCACTGTATGTGCGTTTGTGTAGCGTTTGAAAACGTGTTCGAACGGTAAACAGAAGGTTCACATTCGTATGGCGTTCTGAAACGCGTTCGAACGGGGTAAAACCTGATGCATGATAAAAATAAAATAGATGTGCGTTCGAGTAGCATTCATAAACGCGTTCGAACAGAATGAGGCAGAATGCATACGTTCATGTAGCATTCGTAAACACGTTCGAATGGAATAAGGCAGAATGCATATGTTCGTGTAGCGTTTGGAAACGCGTTCGAATGAGATTGCCAAAATGGCATCTGAAATGACACAAACACACACATGGATAAACAAATACACGATGTAGGACCTCGTATGCCCGATTGAACATATTTCACATTCAATCGAGTGTACTTCATCCGGCGCGGCAAAACATTATGGTAAAGGTAGCCTTTAGGCATTTCCCTCGAATGGAGGACCTTTAACCCACCTTAGTTAGCCCATGCGCATTAGATTACAATTTATGAATAAATAAATAAATAAATAATATGGGACCTTGTATCCCCGATTAAACATATTTCCCATTCAATCGAGTGTACTTCTTCCGGCGCGGCAAAACGTCGTGGAAAATGTGGCCCTTAGGCTTTTCATCCCTCAAGGTGGAGGACCTTTAATCCAACTTGATTTGCCCATGCGCATTACACTATGATGCATGATTTAACAAGGAGATGGCATTACAGAAAGCAAATAACGGAATAATAAAAGGCGCAGCGAAATGTCATGGTAAAGGTAGCCTTTTAGGCTTTTCTTTCCTCAAGTAGAGAACTTTTAGACCAACATAATAAGCCCATGCGCATTACATCACAATGGATACAAATAAATGAGACAATGATATGGGACTTCGTATGTCCGATTAAACATATCTCACATTCAATCAAACATACTTCGTCCGGCGTGGCAAAACATCGTGGCAAAGGTAGCCCTTAGGCTATTCATCCCTCAAAACGGAGGACCTTTAATCCAACTTGATTTGCCCATGCGTATTTCATTACAATGAAGAAATAAGTAACATACGGAAAGTAAATAACATACGAACGACTAAATCATGCTTAAAAATAAATAACATACTAACGACTAAATCATGCTCAAACATAAGGTTGGATGAAACGAAATATGTGTGTCTCTCAAGCGGTACGTGGCATTGTATCCCGAGTGCAGACCGCACTACCGTCCATTTGGATTCGGCTACGGAATTTACGTCCGGGTTTCCATCTGATATACCGCAAGAGAGAACACATATTCCATTCATCCGAAAGTCATATCATACACCAATCCACAATACTTATGCGAAATAAAGTAAGAAAATAAACAAAAATAAAGGAGAATAAATAAAAAGAGTGCTCTCAGATCTAACCTCTTAAGTCGTCTCTCGGAAGTGCACTACGCGGTTGTCGGAAGGGTTGATACTCCGCAACTCCTCCGGTTCACTGGTTCAACGTTTTCCTTCGCTGTTACGCTGTTTGGGCTGCTATTTTTTACTCTGTTTTGCTGCTGTTTTCGCTGGTCAGGGGCTGTTTTTGGTGGTCAGGGGCTGTTTTTGGTGTCAGGGGTTGTGTTGTAGGGGCTGTTTCAGGGGCTGATTCAGGGGTATTTTCGGTGGTTACATGGGTTCTCTCAGCGGCTGTTTCAATGGCTGATTGCGTGAAGGAGGGGCTATTTTGTGATGGCAGTATTTGTGCGTGGATGGGGGTAGTGTGAGGGATGTTATTTGTGGGTGAGGACTGTGTGAGGGCTGTTATTGGCGGGTGATGGCGTGAGTATGTTTGTTGTGTGAAGAGAGGCGTGAGTGTGTTTGCTAGGTTGAAGAAGGGCTGCGTGAAGGATTTATTTGTTGAGAGAGAAAGACGAGTGAGTGGAGCGTTCAGCTTGGTTTGTTTATTGACTGGGGCGAGAGGGAGAATAAGGTTTATTATTTTTTTGTGTTTGTCGTGAGTATGATGAATGAGCTAGGGGTTTCAAGGTTGGGTTTAGGTTTCTTTTTATAGGCAAGGGTTGGGTTTTACCTTGTATAGGTAGAGAAAGAATATTGTAATTATGGGGGGAATATTTAATTTGTGTATCATAAGGAAATGATATCTTTAATTAGGGAGGTAATTTGTTTTAGTTAGGAAGATGATTTATGAGATTTGATTTGATTTATTTAATTTAGGAATGAGATTTGTTTTGATTTAATTTGATTTAATTTAATTTTTGACATGTGTTTTAAATGTTTTAATTATTATTGGATGTGATTTAATGGGCTTGGGCTAGGTGGGCTTATGGCTTTGGTTTTGGGCTAGGTGGGCGTGTGGCTTTGGTTTTGGGTTATGGATGTGTTTTAAAACAGAGGTCCAACAAGCAAACCCGAAGCCAAACAAGCGAATTAAATCAAATAAGATGTCAATTCCTGACTCTTCCCTTCCGACGTCCGTTTCCCGCGACTTCCACAATTTAAAGAGGTAGTGTCACCATGTGAGACTCATCATCAGGACTTATATGCAAAAATGCAGTGCCTACAGTCGCCCCCACTTTGATGGGACTTGTGCAGTGTGTGACAATGACAATCCTATCAAAGTTTATGCAATGCGTTTTTACTTACCTGGCTCGCCAGCTGCCACTTGACTTGCCTGTTGCTTTGGATTAAGCTGATTTGGTTGTGCCATACCCGGCGTGCTAAACCCCATACCCGAGGTGTCACAATTGCGTCTTCATACCCAGAGTGTCGCCGTAGTGTCTCAATACCCGGAGTGCCATACTCGGCGTGCTAAACCCCATACCTGAGGTGTCGCGATTATGTCTCCATACCCAGAGTGTCGCAGTAGTGTCTCCATACCCGGAGTGCCATACCCGGCATGCTAAACCTCATACCCGAGGTGTCGCAGTTGCGTCTCCATACCCAGAGTGTCGCAGTAGTGTCTCCATACCCGGAGTGCCATACCCGGCATGCTAAACCTCATACCCGAGGGGTCGTGGTTGTGTCTCCATACCCAGAGTGTCGCAGTAATATCTCCATACCCGGAGTGCCATACCCGGCATGCTAAACCTCATACCCGAGGCGTCGCAGTTGCGTCTCCATACCCAGAGTGTCGCAGTAATATCTCCATACCCGGAGTGCTATACTAGGCATACTAAACCTTATACCCGAGGCGTCGCGGTTGCGTCTCCATACCCAGAGTGTCGCAGTAGTGTCTCCATACCCGGAGTGCCATACCCGGCATGCTAAACCTCATACCCGAGGCGTCGCGGTTGCATCTCCATACCCAGAGTGTCGCAGTAGTGTCTACATGCCGGAATGCCATACCCGGCATGCTAAACCTCATACCCGAGGCGTTGTTATAATATCTCCATACCCGGAGTGCCATACCTGGCATGCTAAACCCCATATCCGAGGCGTCGCTGTTGTATCTCCATACCCGGAGTGCCATACCCAGCATGCTAAACCCCATAACTGAGGCGTCGCTGTAATATCTCCATACCCGGATTGCCATACCCGACATGCTAAACCCCATATCCGAGGCGTCGCTGTTGTATCTCCATTCCCAGAGTGCCATACCCAGCATGCTAAACCCCATACCCGAGGCGTCGCTGTAATATCTCCATACCCGGAATGCCAAACCCGGCATGCTAAACACCATACCCGAGGCATCGCTGTAATGTCTCCATACCTGGAGTGCCATACTCGACATGCTAAACCCCATACCCTAGGCATCGATGTAATATCTCCATACCCGACATGTTAAACCTCATACCCGAGACGTCACTGTAATATCTCCATACCCGGAGTGTCATACCCGGTAAAACTGATACTGATGCTGATGTGGGTCTCGCCCCCGAGACTCATCCGCAAAATCGATACTGATACTGATGTCGGCCTCGCCCCCGAGACTCATCCCCAAAACTGATACTGACACTGATGTGGGCCTCGCCCCCGAGACTCATCCCCAAAACTGATACTGAGACTGATGTGGGCCTCGCCCCCGGGACTCATCCCCAAAACTGATACTGATACTGATGTAGGCCTCGCCCCCGGGACTCATCCCCAAAACTAATACTGATACTAATGTGGGCCTCGCCCCCGGGACTCATCCCCAAAACTCATACTGATACTGATTTGGGCCTCGCCCCATGGACTCATCCCCAAAACTGATGCTGATACTGATGTGGGCCTCGCCCCTGGGACTCATCCCCTAAACTAATACTGACAATGCTGATGTGGGCCTCATCCCAGACAGATACTGATGTGGGCCTCAACCCTAGACTGATACTAATGTGGGCCTCGCCCCAGAGACTCATCCCCAAAACTGATGCTGATACTGATGTGGGCCTCGGCCTCGGGACTCATCCCCAAAACTGATACTAATAATGCTGATGTGGACCTTGCCCCAGACGGATACCGATGTGGGCCTCAACCCTGGACTGATACTGATGTGGGCCTCGCCCCCAAACTGATACTGACGTGGGCCTCGCCCCAAACTAATACTGACGTGGGCCTCGCCCCAAACTGATACTGACGTGGGCCTCGCCCTCAAACTGATACTAATGTGGGCCTCACCCCCAAACTGATACCGATGCGGGCCTCGCCCCCAAATTGATACTGATGTGGGCCTCGCCCCCAAACTGATACTGATGTGATATTGCATATCAACATGCTGTATTGCCTCTCACGATATAGTCCTGATAGCTAAACATATTTTCATCCTCAACGGATGCTTCGTGTCGAAACCATAGAACCTTCAAAGTACTTAATACACTCAAATCTGATCGTCTGCATGAGTGATCTGAACTAGACTCCTAGTGTGTGTGTGCCAAGGCTCTTTCGCCGCTTAATCCTTAAGTAAGCCAACTCGATGATTTTGTCTCGGAGAATCGGATCAGTGAGTCTAACCAATCTAGATGTCTTGATCACACTCTGTGATTACTTCCTCGTACTCAACATGATATGGTTTTCTTCTTTTTTCTTTTTTCTCTTTCTTTTCTTTCTTTTCATTTTTGAACTTTCTTTTTTTCTTTTCTTTTTTTCTTTTTCTCTTTTCTTTCTTTTTCTTTCTTTGACACACCTACCCTTTAAGGTAGCATTTCTCCTCATGGTGGTCCTAATACTCGCCCATAGGTAGCTTCACGCTTATCGGTTATAGGCGGTCTATTTTTTTTTCAGAGACTTTTTCTTTGTTTCCAACCATATCATATATCGTAGCACAAGTAAACCATGATGGACATCTAGGCAAACGGTCATTCACTAATCCGCCACCTCTTCAACTAGTCATCTCACCGACCACTCAGGCTTATACTGCTAAAATCCCGTAATCAAGTGCTCGTGAGTCTAGCCGCGATCAACCACTCAGAATACTGGATAAGAGTACATCTCGCACTTATCTTTTCTAAGGTTTCTCCCTACAACAAACAATGTCATCACTTGACATATGCCTAACTATCAAAGACTTCTCTTTTTTCTTTTCTTTTCTTTTTTTTTCACTCACTCACTCCATGGAATTCTTCCTTTCAATCGCTGATAATGTGGGCTTCCCCCCTGAGATCCATTCCCGAAACTCATGCTGATATGGGCCTCAACCCTAGGATTCCTTTCCGAAACTAACACCGATATGGGCCTCAACCCTGGGATTCCTACCCAAAACTGATATTGTACTGTTACTACTTCTGATTGGCTCGCCTTTGCCGCTTTCTCTGTCTCTCATGTGAATACAAAACAAAACAACCACAAAAAGAGAATGCAAATATGTTACGTGTATGCATGCATGCATGAATGAGTTTCCTATCCCGTCGGGTTAGGTCTTCCGCCAATTCCATTGGTGACTGCTCGGTCTTCTCTTCCTTGCCGTACAGTTTTATGTTCCTCGGTTTCCTTTTCCCGATATCCATGTTTGCTAAACTCTTTTTGACAAACTTTTAATTTTTAATCTCTAACCCAACGGATATCTATGATGGCTTTTAAGAAACAGGAGTTAACATGATGCATGTATGCATGAGATGCGTTCGATGTATGGAATATATAAGTCGGCCCATTATCATTTTAAAGCATTCAATCATACTATTGCCCGGTGCAAACTTGTCCCAGTTGAAAAGGCCCAACATGTTTACACTTTTGCGATAACATGGCTAAACAACTTCAAATGATAAGAGGCCTAAACGCAAAATGGTCCATCGGTATTTTAGAAGCTTTCGGCCCAATTGCTAAAAAGCACGGACTCGTCCTAGTTTAAATGGCCCAACAAGCCCATACCTCATGACAAGAAGTCCAACTAAATCCAAATGACGATGGTCCTAAACGCAAGCATAATAGAATAGTTTCTAGTGGTCCTACAAATACAGTTCATATGTGGGTTTATAGGGTTATAGACAAAGGCTCCCGCTGGCGAAGGATTTCCCACAACTAGGACTCCCCACTCAAGGGTTCGAGCGACCAAGTGAGAGCACCTTTTTTATACCTTAAGGTACGTGCCAACGAGTTGTGGTGTATGACTGACTGCCAAATGGATTTCCTATTGTAGATTCCCCATAGGGAGGGTGGAGCGAACTCTCTTAAATACCCAAGCCTCTTAGGCTCTTATCGCATTGGTGACATGAATAAACAACAAGTCCTCCAAATTAGTCCATCACAGTAAGCTTCGAGTAAATGATTATCTAGGTGCCTTCACAGCTTTTACTTATAGAAAGGTAGTGAATGAAAGAGGACACCAAACCATTACCTAGCCTTAAAAGTGCCTTTGATTAAACCCCTTTCAACCCACGGTAGACACGGTTAACTAAAGCACAAATCGCAATCACTACAAGACATTATTTCGGGGTCGATTCTCTATCCCCAGTGGAGTTGCCAGACTGTAGGACACAGAAATCGGCAACGCATGCTATTCTAGGCTCGTGGCCTAGTAGGGAGTACGGAGTAGCCCGCGGGGGACTAAACCGGAGAATAAAGGAGTCGCCACCTGGTGTGAACCAGGAAAATGATTTAAGGCTGCACTCACCCCTCGCAAGGGAATACCTCAAACCGTTGGGTTCAGAATGGTCTCTTACTTATGCCACTTGTAATGAAAGAATTTGTGCAATAATCTAACCAAGTCTACGCAACATATATTCCCAAGAGTATCATACTCCTAAGTTTGCATGCATAGAAGTAAATCGACATAACGGCAAGCACGCAATTCATAAACACATTAAATAGATAAATGCAGAAGTATAAATAGATGATAATTTCCTAAGCGTAAATAATGAAATGATATGATTAATCATGTAGTGCAAAAGAAATGATCAAAGAAGAAAACATGCATGAAATGTGACGAAAAGAAGTCTGTGCACTGTATGTGCGTTCGTGTAGCATTTGAAAACGCATTCGAACGGTAAACAGAAGGTTCGCGTTCGTATGGCGTTCGGAAACGCGTTCGAATGGGGTAAGACCTGATGCATGATAAAACAAAAAAGATACGCGTTCGAGCAGCGTTCGTAAACGTGTTTGAACGGAATGAGGCAGAATGCATACGTTCATGTAGCGTTCGTAAATGCGTTCGAACGGAATGAGGCAGAATGCATACGTTCGTGTAGCATTTGGAAACGCGTTCGAACGAGATTGCCAAAATGGCATCTGAAATGACACAAACACACACATGGATAAACAAATACACGATGTAAGACCTCGTATGCCCGATTGAACATATTTCACATTCAATCGAGTGTACTTCGTCCGGCGCTGCAAAACATTATGGTAAAGGTAGCCTTTAGGCATTTCCCTCGAATGGAGGACCTTTAACCCATCTTAGTTAGCCCATGCGCATTAGATTACAATGTATGAATAACTATATAAATAATATGGGACCTTGTATGCCCGATTAAACACATTTCCCATTCAATCGAGTGTGCTTCGTCTGGCGTGGCAAAACGTCGTGGCAAAGGTAGCCCTTAGGCTTTTCATCCCTCAAGGTGGAGGACCTTTAATCCAACTTGATTTGCCCATGCACATTACACTATGATGCATGATGTAACAAGGAGATGGCATATAGAAAACAAATAACGGAATAATAAAAGGCGCGGCGAAATGTCATGGTAAAGGTAGCCTTTTAGGCTTTTCTTTCCTCAAGTAGAGAACCTTTAGACCAACATAATAAGCCCATGCGCATTACATTACAATGCATACAAATAAATGAGACATTGATATGGGACTTCGTATGTCCGATTAAACATATCTCACATTCAATCAAACATACTTTGTCCGGCGCGGCAAAACGTCGTGGCAAAGGTAGCCCTTAGGCTTTTCATCCCTCAAAACGGAGGACCTTTAATCCAACTTGATTTGCCCATGCGCATTTCATTACAATGCAGAAATAAGTAACATGCGGAAATTAAATAACATACTAACGACTAAATCATGCTTAAAAATAAATAACATACTAACAACTAAATCATGCTCAAACATAAGGTTGGATGAAACGAAATATGTGTGTCTCTCAAGCGGTACGTGGCATTGTATCCCTAGTGCAGACCGCACTACCATCCATTCGGATTCAGCTCCGGAATTTACGTCCGGGTTTCCATCCGATATACCGCAAGAGAGAACACATATTCCATTCATCCGAAAGTCATATCATACACCAATCCACAATACTTATGCGAAATAAAGTAAGAAAATAAATAAAAATAAATGAGAATAAATAAAAAGAGTGTCCCCAAGTCTAACCTCTTAAGTCGTCTCTTGGAAGTGTGCTACGCGGTTTTCGGAAGGGTTGATACTCCGCAACTCCCTCGGTTCACTGGTTCAACATTTTCCTTCGCTGTTTCGCTGTTTGGGCTGATGTTTTTTACTCTGTTTTGCTGCTATTTTTACTGGTCAGGAGCTGTGTTTCAGGGGCTGTTTTCGGTGGTCAGGGGCTGTGTTTCAGGGGCTGATTCCGGGGTATTTTCGGTGGTTACAGGGGCTGTCTCAGGGGCTATTTCAGGGGATGATTCAGGGGTATTTTTGGTGATTACAGGGGCTGTCTCAGGGGCTGTTTCAATGGCTGATTGCGTGAAGGAGGGGCTATTTTGTGAGGCAGTATTTGTGCGTGGATGGGGGCAGTGTGAGGGCTGTTATTTGTGGCGTGAGTGAGGACTGTGTGAGGGCTGTTATTGGCGGGTTATGGCGTGAGTATGTTTGTTGTGTGAAGAGAGGCGTGAGTGTGTTTGCTAGGTTGAAGAAGGGGCTGCGTGAAGGATTTATTTGTTGAGAGAGAAAGACGAGTGAGTGGAGCGTTCAACTTGGTTTGTTTATTGAGTGGGGCGAGAGGGAGAATATGGTTTATTATTTTTTGTGTGTTTTTCGTGAGTATGATGAATGAGCTAGGGGTTTCAAGGTTGGGTTTAGGTTTCTTTTTATAGGCAAGGGTTGGGGTTTACCTTGTATAGGTAGGGAAAGAATATTGTAATTATGGGGGGAATATTTAATTTGTGTATCATAAGGAAATGATATCTTTAATTAGGGAGGTAATTTGTTTTAGTTAGGAAGATGATTTATGAGATTTGATTTTATTGATTTAATTTATGAATGAGATTTGTTTTGATTTAATTGGATTTGATTTGATTTAATTTGATTTAATTTAATTTTTAACATGTGTTTTAAATGTTTTAATTATTATTGGATGTGATTTAATGGGCTTGGGCTAGGTGGGCGTTTGGCTTTGGTTTTGGGCTAGGTGGGCGTGTGGCTTTGGTTTTGGGTTAGGGATGCGTTTTAAAACAGAGGTCCAACAAGCAAACCCGAAGCTAAACAAGCGAATTAAATCCAATAAGATGTCAATTCCTGACTCTTCCCTTCCGACGTCCGTTTCCCGTGACTTCCACAATTTAAAGAGGTAGTGTCTCCATGTGAGACTCATCATCGGGACTTATATGCAAAAATGCAGTGCCTACAATATGACTAGGTCATGATTATCCGATTAAAGAGACTAGTTGCTAGTGATCTGATATATGCTTCGTACGGGGCAGACCCAATTCCAGCCCCAGGCCTAGCATATGACATATGATACTGGATCGTAATACGCAATACATAGTATATTATGCTTGATATAGATTATATATTCTTCGTTGAATATTTCTGGAGAATTGGGTAGGCACAGTGCTTTGCTAGAAGCCAACCGTGTCTTGTAAATCGGTAAGAATGTGGTACGGGGTACGCACATGTTCGGATAGTCCGACGACCAGATTTACTGCCAACATATCCAGGGATCTCTTGGGTCGCTTCCCAAAGATTCACCGATGATATTTGACTAGAACAGAATTAATCTAGGATTAATTATGAGAGAGAAAATTAATCTAGGATTAATTGCGGCAAGAATTAATCTGGGATAAAATTCGAATAGAAGAGAGAACGCGATTAATTTGGAATTAATCGATTAAATAATATATTGGATATATTAATTGAAATCTGATTAATTTGGAATTAATCGATTAAATAATATATTGGATATATTAATTGAAATCTGATTTCAAAGCGGAATTAAAATTAGATTTTAATTCGGGCGAACGAACTAATTTGGAATTAATTCGCAAGCGACTTTCGTAATAATTTTGCTAGGCATTATTATTTAATTAAATTAGATTTAATTACGTCACGATGGAAAATTCGTTTAATCGGATTAAACGAACCCGAGCCCGAAGTGTGTTGAGCAAGCCACTTGAATTTTGAATTTGAGAAGTGGGGCCCACCAACTTACATTACTAGTCATTAGTTGATGGAAGTGGGTGAATGCATTTAATGCATTTATTTTCAACACAATTTTGCTTTTGCTTTTTTGAAAAGCATATACACATTTTGGTGGTTGACTTTGGTAATTGGTTTTTAGAAAACAAATATCAAAAACACAAAACTCTCTCCCTCTCCCACACTTGGCCGTGACTTCTTCTTCTCCAAAGAAAGATTTTGTTGCAAAATTTTTCTTAAGCTAGCCCTTAAAGAGTAAATCAAGGTGATAGGGAAACTCACCCTTGGGTTGAAAAGATTCAACAAAGCTTGGAGTTTCAACAAATACAAAGAAATTTTTGAAATCTCAAATCTGTTCATTGTAAGTTTTTTTTCCGCAAACTTCTTTAATATTCACACACAAATCATCTTAGTGATCTTGTGGTATGTGTAGGACACTAACATTGGTATCAGAGCCATCCTAAGCTTGATTTGAATTCTAGGGTTTATGGACTTTAATTTGGGATTTTATGCTTGGAGCTTGTAAATGCCTAAATTGGTTATTTGGTTGTGTTTATATGATGTTGAATTGGATTTGTGCATCTTTGGAATTGAGAAAAATTGATTAGATAAAAAATTCCCAAATTCCTTTCATGGCCGAATGCACCATAGGAATTGTTCATGGTGATATTTTGAATTTTACAATTGGATATGTTAATTCACATGAAATTGAATATTAATTGTTGATTTAATTGGATTGAAATCAAAATTGGATGTTAATTTCATGTATTGCCGTGAACCTAAGCATGTTGGAATGAATTGTTTTGCTTCAATTTATGTTGGACATGAATTGGAATTAATGAGCATGATTAATTGGATTAATTAATGTTTTGGAAACATTAGATTAGTTGATTAGTTATGTTAATTACACTTGAATAAAAATAAATGTGATATTTTAGAATATTATGTTAATATGTATTAGTCTTTAAATTTGGAATTTATTAAATTGGACTAATTTATTGTATTTGGGCTTAATGGGCTTGGTTGGGCCAAGTTTGGTTTTGGTCAATTGGGTTGGACCCAATTGGGCCTAAAACCATTTCTATCTAGTCCAAATATGACTATTGGGCCTTTAAATTATTTAATTGGGTATAATGGGCCTAAATTGATTTTTGGCAAAATGTTGATTCCTATTTGGGCCTTGGCATTTTGGGTTTGATCCATATTGGCCAAAGCTCATACCTTAAAAAATTAATTGAAAGCCCATTGGACTTTAATTGAATAGTATTTGATACTAAATTGAGACCCATTTAGATTGGATTTGGAATCCAAGTCTAAAAGACACTAAAATATGTGTAATTATTTAATTTGGAATTAAATATGAATTAGTATTGGATACAATTTAAAATTGGATTTAAAATTGTAGTTCGATATAATTCAAGAATACTTACTTTGAGTATTTATTCTTAAACGAGTTGGACTCGCGCAAATCAAATCGTTATTTGAACATTGGATGGTCATTAATTCAAAGATTAATTAATTGGATTAGATTGATTGAATAACATGATTTGTGTGAATACTTGGATGTATTTGTATGAATAATGTATATTGGATGGATATTAGAAGGGTGAGGGCAATTTTGGAAATTATTGTAATAAATTTAGAATTTATTAAATTGGACCTGCGTGTCCAGCCTATTATCTCTTTACTCTTTGTATTTCTCTTCTCATCAATCCTGACATGAGTCCAATCACACCAGAGACATTACAGGATGCAGCTAACAACTTGGAAGAACCCATGCAGTTGCCAACAGGGCCAATCACACGCCAAAGAGCAAAGAAGATCAGAGAGGCCTTTACGGGACTAGCTCAGAGCTATGTGACCAGTTGCAGCAACCAAGTCAAGTGCACACCAGATACACATATGGGCATAACCAGAGAGGTCCCCAAGCTATTTCATTTGACCCAGATCAGCTCAGACTGAAGCATAGTAGAGCAGCTTCAGCACCAGCACCCTTTTGACCCGATTTCACCCATTTTGGGACTATGTTGAATTCGGCCAAATGGGGGCATTTTTGTCATTTGTGCTCGACATTTTTACTTTATTTATGATGTAATTAGCATGGTTGACTATGCCATTAGGCTTAATTATGCTTAGATTTGTACTTAGCCGGAAGCACGTTAATTTACTATAGCATGTAAGCACCTTAATTAGCGTAAGTGAGATTAGCTTCTAATCTTTGTTTTAAGTTTATTTAGGTGCAAAAGGACCTTAATGGTCGTGGTTGAGGTGCTTGACTTAGGGCTTTTGGTAATTTTAGCTCTAGGGTCATTTTAGCCTTTTTACTATTTTGTAACCCTTATTATATGACTCTTCTTTGTATTTTTGGAAAACCAACGTAATATACAAAATTTTGAAAGAGAGAAAAGCTTGATCTTTCCATGGCTATGGCCAAAACCTTGTTGAGGGAGGGATTCCCCTTTTCAAGTTCAAATTGACTTATCTAAGCTTGGCAACTTAGTGGCGTCTCCATTGCTAGCAAAATACAATCTGATTTCATGCTTGTGGTTATCATGGACGTGAGTTTCATGGTGGTTAGGGGCTGATCTTGGTTGGGTTTTGTTCCTACAAAATCAGTATTCAAAGTTCTTGGGGTTTTGAGAAAGATGCTTGGGGGTTTGCTTGGTTTCCAACCCAAGTGAGTTCTTGTCATTTGGTATCATGAGCTTAGGGTTCTGAGGTCTGATTTCCTATCCTTTGTGTTGTTTAATCTTGTATTCATCTTTGTTCTTTGTTGATTTAATTTCGGCATCAAGGTTTTACTTCCACCTTGATTCGGCCATTGTTGGATCTTGTTGTTTCTTGCTGATTCTTGTTGATTTGTGATCAAAATATCATGAATAACATTCTGCCTTGAGTGTTTTTTGATTGATCATGAGTATTTCTTTGAGTTAAGATTTGGCTACTTAGGTCAAAATTGGGGCTTTTGTGTTCTTTGCTTGAATCAAGTGTTTAGTTGTTAATTTTAAGTTACTAGGACGTGTTTAACATTGTTATTAAGTTATTAGTTTCAAAAATCAAAAAAAAAAAAAGAAAAGAAATGCATCAGGTCAGATTCGGCCAAGGAAGAACCATCACCACCCTTGCTTTGTTCTTGCCATATGCATGTCACTTAGCTTGTTTTCAATAGGTATTATTCATATCTACTTTGAGAAAATCAGATTGCACTTCATTACTCCTAGCATTTGCGTGAACTAGCTTGTTTGCAATATTTGTGAAGTTGTTGCAATCTTGTGAAGTGTGAGGAAAACAAGTGTGTTTGAGTGTTGTGGTGAGGCATTTGAGTGAATGAGTGTTGAAACAAAATGAAATGCTTATGGATTGATGAGGCCGTGACTTACTCTTGAAGTTTACTTATGCTTGTGTGTTAACTTTGTGAGATAAGTCTGGTTACTTTGTTACACATATTGTCGTGAGTAAGATGCTTGATGTGCTTATGTTGAAGCATGAATTAACAAGTGTGCTTGCTGATTTACGTGAGCTATCATTAGCTTGACATTGGATTTGTGTTGAAATCATTAGCATGACATTGAAAATGGAAGCACTCATGAGCTTGACATGGAAACTTGAGTAGCCATCATTGCATTTGAGAGGTGCTTGAAGAGGCAAGCTGCTGCATCACCAAGTTAGTTGGAAAAAGTGTTTAGTTGGTTTGTAACTTACCATTGCCGAATTGACATGCTTACTTGACCTACTTGTAAGCTACTTACGTAAGCAGCTGAGTCACCTACTTGTTTTGAAAAAAAAAAGTGAAAAAAAAAGAAGAAAGAGAATTGGTCGCATTGTGCTTAGCTTGATTAGACCATTTGCAAGTTAATTGGATTGCTTTACATGAGTTACATTGATTTGATTTGGTTTGTATTGGTTTGAGCTTGAAATACTATATTTGTGTTATAGCCGAATTGAAATCCTTTGTGCTTCATTGTGTTTCATTGGAGTGTAAACACTTGTGAGTGTGTGTGAGAAGAAAAGAAAGGTGAGCTCAAACACTATAGCGAGTGACCACAAGATTGCTTCAGTGACACGTTGATTGCTTGCTTGCTTATTTATTGCATTTAGCTAACTCGTCATTCTTTTTTATTCTGAGCACTCTAGCTATAAGTTTCTTTCGATTGAGTCTCCGTGATTACTTATCTTATTTGCTTTATTCCACCTGCTCTATATATACATTGTGTTTCTGCTAGCTTGTGGACTACATCTTAGTTGACCATTCTGGGAATTGAGTTGATTTGTAATTGAATTGAGGAAGAACTCAATAGTGGTAAAAGGCAGTGAGTGTGAGCACAGTATCGGGTAAAAGCCAATAGAGTGCAAACACGAGTGGATTGAGATATAATTGAGTGTAAACACGTGAGATTGTGAGCTTGAGAGGATTTTACATATCGTATTACTTTCTTGTTATTACTAATTTGTTTGTTGAGCTTTGAAATGGCAGGTGTTAGTTTAACCGTCGATGAGAAGCTTGCAGCTATGGATAGAAAGTTTACAGATATGATGGAGAATATGAATGCTGCATTGGAAAGGTTGTCCAAGAGTGTAGAGAGTATTCAGTCGGGCAGTGTTCCCAGAGCACCACCACCTCAGAATGTACCACCACCTCATAATGTACTACCACCTCATAATGTACCACCACCTCATAATGTGCCACCACGTCGAGTACCACCGCAACATATACCATCAGATGAAGAAGAAGCCGAGAATGACTTTGATGATTTTGATGATCTTGATGATGTTGAGGAGAGGTTTCAGCCTAGACAAGATAGGAGGCATGGTAGGGGGTTTGGTAGAGGGTGTGATAGGAGGTTTGATGGGAGACATAATAGGAGGGATAGACGATTTGATGATAGGCAAGGGGATTATGATCGAAGGGGTTATGGTAGACGAGGGGACTTAGATGGAGATCTAGGTAGCATTAAAATCAAGATACCAACCTTTCAGGGGAAGAATGATCCCAAGGCTTATTTGGAATGGGAGAAGAAGATTGAGCTGATATTCAATTGCCATCACTACTCAGATGTGAAGAAAATCAATCTAGCAGCTATTGAGTTTACTGATTATGCCATGATATGGTGGGATCAGCTTATTGCTACTCGGAGAAGAAACTATGAGAGACCAGTTCAGACTTGGGAAGAACTCAGAGGTCTTATGAGGAAGAGGTCCATTCCGAGCCATTACTACCGTGAGTTGTATCAGAAGCTACAACATCTGTATCAGGGTACCAAGAGTGTTGAGGATTACTACACAGAGATGGAAGTTTCCATGATCAGGGCGAATGTAGTTGAGGATGCATAGGCTACTATGGCACGGTTTCTTGGAGGCTTAAATAGAGAGATTGCCAACATGGTGGAGTTACATCATTATGTTGATTTGGAGGACATGCTTCACATGGCTATCAAGGTAGAGAGACAACTCAAGAAGAAAGCCACATCCAGATTTGGTACTCAGACTACTTCTACTTGGAAGGGGAAATGGGTTCCGAATGAGAAGCGAGATGGAGGCTTTAACAAGCCTAGAGGTGATTTCAGTGGAGGCTTTAACAAGCCTAGGGCCGAACCTAGTGGCAAGGGTAAAGAAGCTGCAGAATCGAGTAAACCTAGACCTAAACCTGAGGGTACAGCTACGAGAACTAAGGATGTCAAGTGTTTCAAGTGTTTGGGCATGGGACACTATGCTTCACAATGTCCCAATAGGCGCACCTTAGTGATTGACAAGAGCGGAGATGTGTACTCTACAGATGATGAGGTTGAGGATGAGATGCCAGAGTTAGAAGATGCTAGTGACCACGAGGGAGCTGCATACCCTTTAGATAACTTATCCCTAGTTGTTAAGCGTGCTTTGACAGCACAAGTTATTGAGGATGAGAGTGATCAGCAGAGGGAGAACATATTCCACACCAGATGCCGTGTGAATGGTAAGGGTTGTAGTATGATTATAGATGGAGGCAGTTGTACCAATGTGGCTAGCACGGCTTTGATTGAGAGATTGGGGTTGAGTTGCTTGAAGCACCCCAAGCCTTACAAGTTGCAATGGTTAAATGATTGTGGTGAAGTGAAGGTAACGAAGCAGGTATTATTGAGCTTTACCATTGGGCCTTACACAGATGATGTTCTATGTGATGTGATTCCGATGCATGCGGGTCATATACTTTTAGGGAGGCCGTGGCAGTTTGATAAAAAGGTGACTCATGATGGGTTCAAGAATAAGTATTCATTTCAACATAAAGGGAAACCCATTACACTATACCCACTTACACCAAAGCAAGTCCATGAAGATCAGGTTAAGTTGCAACTTGAGAGGGATAAAGAGAGGGCGAGTGCAAACACTAACTTGGGGGAAACTAGTGAGAGTGTGAAAAATAAGGCCAAGGCCGAGAGTTTACCCAAGGGAAGTGAGAGTGAAAGTAAGGGGGACACCAAAGGGAGAGTGAAAAGAAGTTTCTACATGGGTGAGGGTGAAGCGAGGAGAGCTTTCAAGACTAGCAGCCTGATGCTATTGTTAGTTTACAAGGAGCCCCATGTTTATTTTTCTAACACGGACCCTTTGCTTCCTATGTCTATTTCATCTCTTTTACAGGACTACAACGATGTACTGACTGAGGACATTCCTTGTGGGCTTCCACCCATTATAGGCATTGAGCACCAGATAGACTTCGTACCTGGAGCAGTCATTCCCAACAGGCCATCCTATAGAAGCAATCCTGAGGAGACAAAGGAACTTCAACGGCAAGTGCGGGATTTGATGGACAAGGGGTATGTAAGGGAAAGCATGAGTCCTTGTGCAGTACCAGTGCTTCTAGTTCCTAAGAAAGATGGGACATGGCGGATGTGTGTTGATTGTCGAGCCATCAATAATATAACGGTAAAGTATCGCCATCCTATTCCTAGGCTAGATGACATGTTAGATGAATTGCATGGTTCCAAGATATTTAGTAAGATTGATTTGAAAAGTGGATACCATCAAATTCGCATGAGAGAGGGAGATGAGTGGAAAACCGCATTTAAGACCAAATATGGATTATATGAATGGTTAGTTATGCCATTTGGTCTTACAAACGCACCTAGCACATTTATGAGATTAATGAATCATGTTATGCGTGCATTTATAGGTAAGTTTGTTGTGGTATACTTTGATGACATCTTAGTTTACAGTACATCGATTGAGGAGCATGAATTACATTTGAGACATGTACTTGATGTTTTACGAAAAGAACAACTGTATGCTAACTCTGACAAATGCACATTTTGCATGGATAGACTTGTTTTTCTTGGATTTGTTGTGAGTGCAGATGGCATCGAGGTAGATGTGGAGAAGGTGAAGGCAATTCAGGAATGGCCTACACCAACTATAGTGACAGAAGTCTGAAGCTTTCATGGCTTAGCGAGCTTCTATAGGAGATTTGTCAAGGACTTCAGTAGCATTGCCGCGCCATTGACCGAGGTAGTAAAGAAGACAGTTGGTTTTCAATGGGGCGAGGCGCAAGAGCGAGCATTCCAGGATCTTAAAGCGAAGTTATGTAGTGCGCCCATTTTGGCACTACCCAACGTCGAGAAGACATTTGAAATTGAGTGTGACGCACCAGGGTTAGGTATTGGAGCAGTTCTTATGCAAGAAAAGCGTCCAATAGCCTATTTTAGTGAGAAGCTGAATGGAGCAGCTTTGAGGTACCCCACGTACGATAAAGAGTTATATGCGCTTGTGAGAGCACTTCAGACGTGGCAGCACTACTTATGGCCTAAAGAGTTTGTGATCCACACCGACCATGAATCATTAAAACACTTGAAGGGTCAAGGTAAGCTGAATAAGCGACACGCAAAATGGATGGAATTCGTTGAGTCATTTCCATATATTATACGCTACAAGCAAGGTAAAGAAAACATCGTGGCCGATGCATTATCTCGCAGGTATGTTTTACTTACTTCAATGCATGCACGGATGTTGGGATTTGATTTGATTAAGGAACTATATGAGTGTGATTCTGATTTTGGTTAGATTATTGTTGCTTGTGCAAAGTCATCTTTTGGAAAGTTTTACATTCATGGCGGTTTCTTATTTAAAGCGAACAGGTTGTGTGTTCCTGCTTGTAGTATGCATGAGTTGCTTGTGAAAGAAGCGCATGAGGGAGGTTTGATGGGGCATTTTGGGATTACTAAGACTTTAGCTATTTTACATGAGCACTTTTATTGGCCTAAAATGAAACGTGATGTTGAGCGTATTTGTGATCAGTGTCTAACATATAAGCATGCTAAATCTAAATTAATGCCACATGGTTTGTATACTCCTTTGCCTGTACCTAGCGAACCTTGGGTTGATATATCGATGGATTTTGTGTTAGGTTTGCCAAGGACAAAGAGGGATAGAGATTCAATCTTTGTTGTAGTTGATAGGTTTAGTAAAATGGCTCATTTCGTTGCATGTCATAAAACCGATGATGCTACAAACATTGCAGATTTATTTTTCAAAGACATAGTGCGACTCCATGGTATACCTAGGAGTATTTAGAGATGTTAAGTTCCTTATCCATTTTTGGAAGGTGTTGTGGGCTAAACTAGGCACCAAACTATTGTATTCTACCACATGTCACCCACAAACTGATGGACAAACGGAGGTAGTTAATAGGACTTTATCTCAATTATTGCGCACTATAGTTGGTAAGAATTTGAAGAGTTGGGAAGATTGTTTGCCGTTTATTGAGTTTGCATATAATCGTAGCATTCATTCTTCTACATCATTTTCACCTTTTGAGATTGTTTATGGTTTTCAGCCACTGACAAGGAACCCACTTGGATTCGAAATCCAAGCAAACCCCAAGAACCGCGAAATGATTTTGTAGAAACAAAACCCTTCCAAGGCCACAAAGAAGACCCACAAAGAACTTGCCCTTGAGAACCTTTAAGATGAATCCTTGTAGTGTTTTGCTAGCAATGGAGACGCCACTAAGTGTGCCAAACTTAGATAAGTCGATTCAAACTTGAAAAGGGGAATCCCTCCCTTACATTAATTCGGCCATAGCCAAAGCTTTAAGCTTTTGAGTTTACAAAATTCGTTGGGTTCCTCAAATGAAGAAGAAAGTAAGCTTAAATAGTGTTACAAAAAGAAACCCTAAAGGCAAAAAGACAATAATGCCCATAAAAACGAAATTACACAAATATCAAGTCTTTAAGTCTTTAAATGCCTAGAAAGCTTTATTCTAAACTGATTTGGGCCAAGTGAAATGGTTTTGGGCCCTTTCCATCGAAGCCCACATGCATCTCTATTTGTTTGTTGCAGTCGGCCATAAAACTCTGAACTAATCCCGCCATTGCTTCTCTGAGTCTTTTGGTCCTCTGCCTCGTAATTGGCCCTTCTGGTACTTGTAATGTGTCCTTTGGTTTGTTGTCGGCCTGGATCATGTCATCCCCTCCCTCTTGAAAAGGATTCGACCTCGAATCTGTACCTGCATCAAAATGAGTTAAGTCAGAAACATTAAATGTAGCAGACACATTGTACTTACCTTGTAAATCCAGCTTGTATGCATTGTCATTAATCCGTTCCAAAACTTGAAATGGACCATCCCCTCTCGGTTGTAGCTTAGATTTACGTTGTTCAGGAAATCTCTCCTTGCGCATGTGTACCCAAACCCAATCTCCAGGCTGAAATACCACACGCTTTCTTCCCTTATTAGCATGAGAAGCATATTGCTCATTCTTTCGTTGTATTTGCTCTCTTGCTTTCTCATGTATGTGCTTCACCAAATCAGCTTTCCTTTTTCCATCTAACCCCACATGCTCATCAACAGGCAAAGGTAACAAGTCCAATGGAGTTAGTGGCTGAAAACCATAAACAATTTCAAAAGGTGAAAAAGATGTAGAAGAATGAATGCTACGATTATATGCAAACTCAATAAATGGCAAACAATCTTCCCAACTCTTCAAATTCTTTCCAACTATAGTGCGTAATAATTGAGATAAAGTCCTATTAACTACCTCTGTTTGTCCATCAGTCTGTGGATGACATGTGGTAGAATACAATAGTTTGGTGCCTAGTTTAGCCCACAACACCTTCCAAAAATGGCTAAGGAACTTAACATCTCTATCTGATACAATACTCTTAGGTATACCATGGAGTCGCACTATGTCTCTGAAAAATAAATCTGCAATGTTTGTAGCATCATCGGTTTTATGACATGCAATGAAATGAGCCATTTTACTAAACCTATCAACTACAACAAAGATTGAATCTCTACCCCTCTTTGTCCTAGGCAAACCTATCACAAAATCCATCGATATATCAACCCAAGGTTCACTAGGTACAGGCAAAGGAGTATACAAACCATGTGGCATTAATTTAGATTTAGCATGCTTACATGTTAGACACTTATCACAAATACGCTCAACATCACGTTTCATTTTAGGCCAATAAAAGTGCTCATGTAAAATAGCTAAAGTCTTAGTAATCCCAAAATGCCCCATCAAACCTCCCCCATGCGCTTCCTTCACAAGCAACTCACGCATACTACAAGCAGGAACACACAACCTGTTCGCTTTAAATAAGAATCCGTCATGAATGTAAAACTTTCCAAAAGATGACTTTGCACAAGTAGCAAAAATCTCACCAAAATCAGAATCACACTCATATAATTCCTTAATCAAATCAAATCCCAACATCCGTGCATGCATTGAAGTAAGTAAAACATACCTGCGAGATAATGCATCGGCCACTATGTTTTCTTTACCTTGCTTGTAGCGTATAACATATGGAAATGACTCAACGAATTCCATCCACTTTGCGTGTCGCTTATTCAGCTTACCTTGACCCTTCAGGTGTTTTAATGATTCATGGTCGGTGTGGATCACGAACTCTTTAGGCCACAAGTAGTGCTGCCATGTCTCAAGTGCTCTCACAAGCGTTCTTTGTCATACGTGGGGTATCTCAAAGCTGCTCCATTCAGCTTCTCACTAAAATAGGCTATTGGCCGCTTTTCTTGCATGAGAACTGCTCCAATACCTAACCCTGATGCGTCGCACTCAATCTCAAATGTCTTCTCGAAGTTGGGTAGTGCTAAAATGGGTGCACTGCATAACTTCGCTTTAAGGTCCTGGAATGCTCGCTCGTGCGCCTCGCCCCATTGAAAACCAACAGTCTTCTTTACTACCTCAGTCAATGGCGCGGCAATGCTACTGAAGTCCTTGACAAATCTCCTATAGAAGCTCGCTAACCCATGAAAGCTTCGGACTTCTGTCACTGTAGTTGGTGTAGGCCATTCCTGAATTGCCTTTACCTTCTCCACATCTACCTCGATGCCATCTGCACTCACAACAAAGCCAAGAAAAACAATTCTATCCATCCAAAATGTGCATTTGTCAGAGTTAGCATACAATTGTTCTTTTCGTAAAACATCAAGTACATGCTTCAAATGCATCACATGCTCATCTACTGTTTTACTGTAAACTAAGATGTCATCAAAATAAACCACAACAAATTTACCTAAAAATGCACGCATAACATGATTCATCAATCTCATAAATGTGCTAGGTGCGTTTGAGAGACCAAATGGCATAACTAACCATTCATACAAGCCATATTTAGTCTTAAATGCAGTTTTCCACTCATCTCCCTCTCTCATGCGAATTTGATGGTATCCACTCTTTAAGTCAATCTTACTAAAAATTTTGGAACCATGCAATTCATCCAACATGTCATCTAGTCTAGGAATGGGGTGACGATACTTTACCGTAATATTGTTGATAGCCCGACAATCAACACACATACGCCACGTCCCATCTTTCTTAGGAACTAGAAGTACTGGTACTGCACAAGGGCTCATGCTTTCCCTTACATACCCCTTACCCATCAATTCCCGTACTTGCCTTTGTAGCTCCTTTGTCTCCTCGGGATTGCTCCTATAAGCCGGTCTGTTAGGAATGACTGCTCCAGGTATGAAGTCTATCTGGTGCTCAATACCTCTAATGGGTGGAAGCCCACTAGGTATGTCCTCTGTGAGTACGTCACTGTAATCCTGCAAAAGAGATGAAATAGACACAGGAAGCAAAGGGTCAGCGTTAGTAAAATAAATATGAGGCTCCTTATAGACTAACAATAGCATGAGCTTGCTAGTCTTGAACGCTTTTCTCGCTTCACCCTCACCCATGTAGAAACTCTTTTTAACTCTCCCTTTTGTTTCCCTCTCACGTTCACTCACACTCCCCTTGGGAACTCCCACGGCCTTGGCCTTATTTTTCTCACCAGATACACCACTCTCACTAGTCTCACCCAAGGTGGTGTTTCCTTTCGCTCTCTCTTTGTCACGCTCAAGTTGCAACTTAACCTGATCGTCATGGACTTGTGCAGGTGTAAGTGGATATAATGTAATGGGTTTTCCCTTATGCTGGAAAGAGTACTTGTTCTTGAGCCCATCATGAATAACCTTCTTATCAAACTGCCACGGCCTGCCCAAAAGAATATGTCCTGCATGCATCGGTATCACATCACATAGGACATCATCTGTGTATGGCCCAATGGTAAAGCTCAACAGTACCTGCTTTGTCACACTTATCTCCCCACAATCATTTAACCACTGCAACTTGTAAGGCTTCGGGTGTCTCAAGCAACTCAACCCCAATCGCTCAATCAAAGCTGTGCTAGCAACATTAGTACAACTGCCCCCATCTATGATCATACTACACCCCTTGCCATTCACACGGCACCTAGTATGGAATATGTTCTCCCTCTGCTGCACACTCTCATCCTCTACAACAAGTGCACTCAAAGCACGCTTGACAACTAAGGATAAGTTATCCAGCGGGTATGCAGCTCCCTCATGGTCACTAGCATCCTCCAACTCTGGCATCTCCTCCTCAACCTCACTATCGGTAGAGTACACCTCTCCACTCTTTTTATCAATCACTAAGGTACGCCTATTGGGACATTGTGAAGCATAGTGTCCCATGCCCAAACACTTGAAACACTTGACATCTTTAGTTCTAGCAGCTGCGCCCTCAGGTTTTGGTCTAGTTTTGCTCGGTTCCGCAGCCTCTTTACCCTTGGCACTAGGTTCGGCCCTAGGCTTATTAAAGCCTCCACTGAATTCGCCTCTAGGCTTGTCAAAGCCTCCATCTCGCTTCTCATTCGGAACCCATTTCCCTTTCCATGCAGAAGTAGCCTGAGTACCAAATCTGGATGTTGACTTTTTCTTGAGTTGCCTTTCTATCTTGATAGCCATGTGAAGCATATCCTCCAAATCAACATAATGATGCAACTCCACCATGTTTGCAATCTCTCTATTCAAGCCCCCTAGAAACCGTGCCATAGTAGCTTCTGCATCCTCAACTACATTTGCCCTGATCATGGCAACTTCCATCTCTGTGTAATAGTCCTCAACACTTTTGGTCCCCTGATACAGATGTTGTAGTTTTTGATACAACTCCCTATAGTAATGGCTGGGTATAAATCTCTTTCTCATGAGACCCCTAAGTTCTGCCCATGTCTGAACCGGTCTCTCATAGTTTCTCCTCCGAGTAGAGACAAGCTGATCCCACCAAATCATAGCATAATCGGTAAACTCAATTGCTGCTAGATTGATCTTCTTCTCGTCTGAGTAGTGATGACAATTAAAAATCAATTCTATTTTCTTTTCCCATTCTAAATAAGCTTCAGGATCATTCTTGCATTGGAATGTTGGTATCTTGATCTTGATGCTACCTAGATCACCATCTATATCTCCTCGCCTACCATATCCTCTCCGATCATAATCCCCTCTTCTGGCATCAAATGCACCTCTATCATCAAACCGTCTATCCCTCCTATCATTCCTCATATCAAACCTCCTATTAGGCCTCCTATCATGCCCAGGCTGAAATCTCTCCTCCACATCATCAAAACCATCAGAATCATCAAACTCATTTTCAGCTTCCTCTTCATCTGGTGGTACATACTGTGGTGGTACACGACGAGGTGGTACATTGAGAGGTGGTGGTACATTCTGAGGTGGTGGTACTCTGGGACCGCTACCAGTTTGAATACTCTCGACACTCTTGGACAATCTCTCCAAAGCAGTATTCATATTCTCCATCATATCTGTAAATTTCCTATCCAAAGCCTCAAGCTTTTCATCAGTAGTTAGACCTGCCATCTCAACACTAAACAAAAAGATTAGAAATAACAAGAAAGTAAAACAAATATCTAAATCCTCACACTCTCACGTGTTTACACTCGAATGATATCACTCCACTCGTGTTTGCACTCTATTGGCTTTTACCCGATATTGTGCTCACAATCACTGCCTTTTACCACTCTTGAGTTCGTCCTCAATTCAAATGTGAATCACACTCTATCCAAGAATACAAACCAAATGTAGTCCTCAAGCCAGCATGAAACACAAAGGTCTAATAATAATATATAGGACAGGTGGAAACAAAATACGAACAGGAATAGCAACGACGAAGACTCAATCAATAATACTTAAACTAGAGTATTAGAAATAAGGAGTAAAAAATTAGCACAATGGAAAAAAAATAAGCATGCAAATTCGCGGTCGTATGCAATTTCGGTAGAAAATTTGGCACCGCTATAGAAATTTTGATGGAATACCCTCCACGGGCACCTAAATGATAATATGGAACAAACTAAATTCAACTTTTTTTTTTTTTTTGCTCAAGTGATCACTATCACTCAAGTCCCTTTTTCTTTTCTCTTTTTTTTTTTAACGTCAGATGCTAAATGTGGTTCTGATTTCAGAGGTTGATTTAGGTTCTGATTTCAGAGGCTGGTTTTCAAAGCTTGATTTCAGAGTCTGATGATGGTCTGAATCTAAGGTCTGAATTCAGAGGCCGCTGGTCAGTGTCTTATTTCAGAGTCGAATAAGGGTCTGATTTCAGGGTCTGAATTCAGAGGCTAATTTTCAGAGGTTACTGGTCAGAGTCTGATTTCAGGGTCTAATTTTTAGAGGTTACTGGTCAGGGTCTGATTTCAAAGGCTACTGGTCTGGGTCTGATTTCAGAGGTTAAGTTTCAAGGTCTGAACTCAGAGTCTGATTCAATGGTTAAGTTTCAAGGTTTGAACTCAGAGTCTGATTTCAGAGGCAGATTTCAAAGGTTACGTTTTAGGTCTGATTTCAGAAGCTAGGATTTCAGGGTCAGATATCAGACTTCACATAGTTTCTCATGGTCTGATTTCACACTTCACTAGGGTTTAGAGACAAAACACACAGCCGCCAAGAACATGCTTATTTCTTAAACATATGCTAAAGAACAAAATGACTATGACGAACTGATATGAAGAACAGAACAGAAGCCCAGAACTGGAAAAGTGATGAAGATGAACTGATATGCAACTGGAATGAACTGATATGCAGAACACACCAATAACAGATCCAGAAATAAACAAAACAAAAAAACAGAATCAAGAACCAACAAGGACTGAAACGAAAATAACAAAGAACAAACACACCAAAAACAGATCCAGAAATAAACAAAACAAAAAAACAGAAACAAGATCCAACAAGAACTGAAACGAAAATAACAAAGAACAAGAGAAAAACAGAATCAAACAAAAGGAAAGATAGAAAAATCAGACCTTGGAACCCTGAGCTCTGATACCAAATGACAAGGAACCCACTTGGATTCGAAATCCAAGCAAACCCCAAGCAACGGACGGAACCCCAAGAACCGCGAAATGATTTTGTAGAAACAAAACCCTTCCAAGGCCACAAAGAAGACCCACAAAGAACTTTCCCTTGAGAACCTTTAAGATGAATCCTTGTAAGCTAGCAATGGAGACGCCACTAAGTGTGCCAAACTTAGATAAGTCGATTCAAACTTGAAAAGGGGAATCCCTCCCTTACATTAATTCGGCCATAGCCAAAGCTTTAAGCTTTTGAGTTTACAAAATTCGTTGGGTTCCTCAAATGAAGAAGAAAGTAAGCTTAAATAGTGTTACAAAAAGAAACCCTAAAGGCAAAAAGACAATAATGCCCATGGGCCAAGTGAAATGGTTTTGGGCCCTTTCCATCGAAGCCCACATGCATCTCTATTTGTTTGTTGCAGTCGGCCATAAAACTCTGAACTAATCCCGCCATTGCTTCTCTGAGTCTTTTGGTCCTCTGCCTCGTAATTGGCCCTTCTGGTACTTGTAATGTGTCCTTTGGTTTGTTGTCGGCCTGGATCATGTCAGCCACTAACTCCATTAAATTTGTTACCATTACCTATTGATGAGCATACAGGGTTAGATGGCAAAAGGAAGGCTGATTTGGTGAAGCATATCCATGAGAAGGTAAAAGAGCACATTCAACGAAAGAACGAGCAATATGCTTCTCATGCAAATAAGGGAAGAAAACGTGTAGTCTTTCAACCTGGTGATTGGGTTTGGGTACACATGCGTAAAGAGAGATTTCCCGAACAGCGTAAATCCAAGCTACAATCGAGAGGAGATGGACCTTTTCAAGTCTTGGAAAGGATCAATGACAATGCATATAAGTTGGATTTGCAAGGGAAGTACAACGTCTCTGCTACTTTTAATGTTTCTGACTTAACTCATTTTGATGCAGGTTTAGATTCGAGGTCGAATCCTTTTCAACAAGGAGGGAATGACATGAGTCCAACCACACCAGAGACATTACAGGATGCAGCTAACAACTTGGAAGAACCCATGCAGTTGCCAACAGGGCCAATCACACGCCAAAGAGCAAAGAAGATCAGAGAGGCCTTTACGGGACTAGCTCAGAGCTATGTGACCAGTTGCAGCAACCAAGTCAAGTGCACACCAGATACACATATGGGCATAACCAGAGAGGTCCCCAAGCTATTTCATTTGACCCAGATCAGGTCAGACTGAAGCATAGAGAGCAGCTTCAGCACCAGCACCCTTTTGACCCGATTTCACCTATTTTGGGACTATGTTGAATTCGGCCAAATGGGGGCATTTTTGTCATTTGTGCTCGACATTTTTACTTTATTTATGATGTAATTAGCATGGTTGACTATGCCATTAGGCTTAATTATGCTTAGATTTGTACTTAGCCGGAAGCACGTCAATTTACTATAGCATGTAAGCACCTTAATTAGCTTAAGTGAGATTAGCTTCTAATCTTTGTTTTAAGTTTATTTAGGTGCAAAAGGACCTTAATGGTCGTGGTTGAGGTGCTTGACTTAGGGCTTTTGGTAATTTTAGCTCTAGGGTCATTTTAGCCTTTTTACTCTTTTGTAACCCTTATTATATGACTCTTCTTTGTATTTTTGGGAAACCAACGTAATATACAGAATTTTGAAAGAGAGAAAAGCTTGATCTTTCCATGGCTATGGCCAAAACCTTGTTGAGGGAGGGATTCCCCTTTTCAAGTTCAAATTGACTTATCTAAGCTTGGCAACTTAGTGGCGTCTCCATTGCTAGCAAAATACAATCTGATTTCATGCTTGTGGTTATCATGGACGTGAGTTTCATGGTGGTTAGGGGCTGATCTTGGTTGGGTTTTGTTCCTACAAAATCAGTATTCAAAGTTCTTGGGGTTTTGAGAAAGATGCTTGGGGGTTTGCTTGGTTTCCAACCCAAGTGAGTTCTTGTCAAATCCTCTCAATGTTAAAGTGGTTTCTTTAATGTATTATGTAATTGGGTAGAAATATGATAGTGCTAGCGGGGGAGAGAGGAAAGTGAGAGATTTATTCTATGAACAAATAGTTATATATCCATCCGCATATCATTAGTAAATTTTATTCGCGCCTTACTATGCCTTTATAATGTATGTTTAAGGGTGTATGATGAGACCTGATCAAAGATAATAAATTGGTGTCAATTTACGCGAAAAACCCTCATCAAATATTAGGCGTTTTCCATCCATTGAGTGGTTCTCTCTCAAGATCCAAGATTGGCATTGGTTTGTTGGCCAAAGTCAATATCAATGTCCATCGCGGATGTGTTTGAACCACGAAATGACATGATCCAAGCTGACAACAAAGCAAAAGACCCATTACAAGTACCAGATGGGCCAATTATGAGCCAGAAGACCAAAAGACTCAGAGAAGCAATGGCGGGATTAGTTCAGAGATTTTTGGCCGATTACAACAAACAAATAGAGACGCATGTGGGCTTCAATAGAGAGGGCCCAAATCCACTTCACTTGGCCCAAATCAGCTTCAAAGGCCTTTGAAGACTTGAAGACTTTGGTATTTTTATAATTTAGCCTTTAGGGGCATTGTTGTCTTTATGCATTTAGGGTTTCTCTTTGTAACACTATTTAAGCTTTCTTTCTTTTTCATTTGGAGGACAATCAACGAAATTTGTAAAACACAAAAGCTTAAAGCTTTGGCTATGGCCGAATTCTTGTAAGGGAGGGATTCTCATTTTCAAGTTTGAATCGACTTATCTAAGTTTTGGCAAACTTAGTGGCGTCTCCATTGCTAGCAAAATACTACAAGGATTCATCTTATAGGTTCTCAAGGGCAAGTTCTCTGTGGGTTTTCTTTGTGGCCTTGGAAGGGTTTTGTTTCTACAAAATCAAATTCGCGGTTCTTGGAGTTCTGTCCGTTGCTTGGGGTTTGCTTGGATTTCGAATCCAAGTGGGTTTCTTGTCATTTGGTATCAGAGCTCAAGGTTCCTAGGTCTGATTTTTCCTATCTTTTCTTTTTGTTTGATTCTGTTTTTATTTTCGTTCTTGTTATTTTCGTTTCAGTTCTTGTTGGATCTTGTTTCTATTTTCGTTTTGTTTATTTCTGGATCTGATTTTGTTGTGTTTTGCATATCAGTTCATCTTTATCATTTTCCAGTTCTGGGTTTTTGTTCTGTTCTTCATATCAGTTCGTCATATACTTTCTGTTCTTTAGCATATGTTGAAGAAATAAGCATGTTCTTTGGTGGCTGTGTGATTTGTTTCTAAAACCCTAGTGAAGTTTGAAATCTGACTCTGAATTCAGACCCTGAAACTTAGCCTTTGAATTCAGACCCTGAAATCAGACTCTAAAAACTTAGCCTTTGAAATCTGACTCTGAAATCAGACCCTAAAACTTAGTCTCTGAAATCAGACCCTGAAGATTAGCCTCTGAAAATCAGACTATGAAATCAGAACTTGAAAAGTAACCTCTGAAATCAGACCCTGACCAGTAGCCTCTGAAATCAGACCCTGAAAAGTAACCTATGAAATCAGACCCTGACCAGTAGCCTCTGAAATCAGACCCTGAAAAGTAACCTCTGAAATCAGACACTGACCAGTAGCCTCTGAAATCAGACCCTGACCAAAAGCCTCTGAAATCAGACCCTGACCAGTAGCCTCTGAAATCAAACCCTGAAAAGTAACCTCTGAAATCAGACACTGACCAGTAGCCTCTGAAATCAGACCCTAACCAAAAGCCTCTGAAATCAGACCCTGAAAAGTAACCTCTAAAATCAGACATTGACCAGTAGCCTCTGAAATCAGACCCTAACCAAAAGCCTCTGAAATCAGACCCTGAAAATCAACCTCTGAAATCATAACCTTAATCAGCCTCTGAAAACATAACCTTAATCAGCTACTGAAATCAGAACCTTAAACAGCTTCTGAAGTTATATAAAAAAAAGGACTTGAGTGATAGTGATCACTTGAGCAAAAAAAAAAAAAAAAAGTGAAAAAGTGAAATTTTTTTGTTGAATTTAGTTTGTTCCATATTATCATTTGGGTGTCCGTGAAGGGTATTCCATCAAAATTTCTATAGATGTGCCAAATTTTCTCCCGAAATTGCATACGACCGTGATTTGCATGCTTATTTTTTTTTACATTGTGCTAATTGTTTATTTCCTTATTCCAAATACTCTAGTTTAAGTATTATTGATTGAGTCTTCGTCGTTGCTATTCCTGTTCACATTTTGTTTCCACATGTCCCATATATATTATTAGACCTTTGTGTTTCATGTTGGCTTGAGGACTACATTTGGTTTGTACTCTTGGATTGAGTGATTCACATTTGAATTGAGGACGAACTCAAGAGTGGTAAAAGGCAGTGATTGTCAGCACAATATCGGGTAAAAGCTAATAGAGTGCAAACACGAGTGGAGTGATATCATTCGAGTGTAAACACGTGAGATTGTGAGGATTTACATATTTTCTTTACTTTCTTGTTATTTCTAATCTGTTTGCTTAGTGTTGAGATGGCAGGTCTAACCAATGATGAAAAGCTTGAGGCTTTGGATAGGAAATTTATAAAATATGATGGAGAACATGAATACTGCTTTGGAGAGATTGACCAAGAGTGTAGAGAGTATTCAAACTGGTAGCGGTCCCAGAGCACCACTAGCCCAGCATATACCACCACCTCAGAATGTACCATCACCTCATAATGTGCCACCTAGACGTGTACCACCACAGTATGTACCACCAGATGAAGAGGAAGCTGAAAATGAGTTTGATGATTCTGATGGTCTTGATGATGTGGAGGAGAGATTTCAGCATGGGCATGATAGGAGGCCTAATAGGAGTTTTGATAGGAGGGATAGACGGTTTGATGATAGAGGTGCATTTGATGCCAGAATAGGGGATTATGATAGGAGGGGATATGGTTGACGAGGAGATGTTAATGGTGATCTAGGTAGCATCAAGATCAAGATACCAACATTCCACGGCAAGAATGATCCTAAAGCTTATTTAGAATGGGAAAGGAAAATAGAATTGATTTTCAACTGTCATCACTACTCAAAAGATCAATCTGGCTGCAATTGAGTTTACCGATTATGCTATGATTTGGTGGGATCAGCTTGTCTCTTCTCGGAGTAGAAATTATGAGAGGCCGGTTTAGACATGGGCAGAACTTAGAGGTCTCATGAGAAATAGATTTATACACAGCCATTACTATAAGGAATTGTATCAGAAACTACAACATCTGTATCAGGGGACCAAAAGTGTTGAGGACTATTACACAGAGATGGAAGTTGCCATGATCAGGGCAAATGTAGTTGAGGATGCAGAAGCTACAATGGCACGATTTCTAGGGGGCCAAAAGTGTTGAAGACTATTGCATAGAGATGGAAGTTGCCATGATCAGGGCAAATGTAGTTGAGGATGCAGAAGCTACAATGGCACGGTTTCTAGGGGCTTGAATAAAGAGATTGCAAACATGGTGGAGTTGCATCACTATGTTGATTTGGAGGATATGCTTCACATGGCTATCAAGATAGAAAGGCAACTCAAGAAAAGGTCAACATCCAGATTTGGTACTCAGGCTACTTCTGTATGGAAGGGAAAATGGGTTCCGAAAGAGAAGCGAGATGGAGGCTTTGACAAGCCTAGAGGCGAGTTCAGTGGAGGCTTTAATAAGCCTAGGGCCGAACCTAGTGCCAAGGGTAAAGAGGCTGCAGAACCGAGCAAAACTAGACCAAAACCTGAGGGTGCAGCTGCTAGAACTAAGGATGTCAAGTGTTTCAAGTGTTTGGGCATGAGACAATATGCTTCACAATGTCCCAATAGGCATACCTTAGTGATTGATAAAAAGAGTGGAGAGGTGTACTCTACCGATAGTGAGGTCGAGGAGGAGATGCCAGAGTTGGAGGATGCTAGTGACCATGAAGGAGCTGCATACCCGCTGAATAACTTATCCTTAGTTGTCAAGCGTGCTTTGAGTGCACATGTTGTAGAGGATGAGAGTGTGCAGCAGAGGGAGATCATATTCCATACTAGGTGTCGTGTGAATGGCAAGGGATGTAGTATGATCATAGATGGGGGCAGTTGTACTAATGTTGCTAGCACAGCTTTGATTGAGCGATTGAGGTTGAGTTGCTTGAGACACCTGAAGCCTTACAAGTTGCAGTGGTTAAATGATTGTGGGGAACTAAGTGTGACAAAGCAGGTATTGTTGAGCTTTACCATTGGGCTATACACAGATGATGTCTTATGTGATGTGATACCAATGCATTCAGGACATATTCTTTTGGGCAGGCCGTGGCAGTTTGATAAGAAGGTTATTCATGATGGGTTCAAGAACAAGTACTCTTTCCAGCATAAGGGAAAACCCATTACATTATACCCACTTACACCTGCACAAGTCCATGAAGATCAGGTTAAGTTGCAACTTGAACGTGACAAAGAGAGAGCGAAGGGAAACACCACCTTGGGTGAGACTAGTGAGAGTGGTGTATCTGGTGAGAAAAATAAGGCCAAGGCCGTGGGAGTTCCCAATGGGAGTGTGAGTGAACGTGAGGGGGAAACAAAAAGGAGAGTTAAAAAGAGTTTTACATGGGTGAAGGTGAAGCGAGGAAAGAGTTCAAGGCTAGCAAGCTCATGCTATTGTTAGTCTATAAGGAGCCTCATATTTATTTTACTAATACTGACCCTTTGCTTCCTGTGTCTATTTCATCTATTTTGCAGGATTACAGTGACGTACTGACAGAGGACATACCTAGTGGGCTTCCACCCATTAGAGGTATTGAGCACCAGATAGACTTCATACCTGGAGCAGTCATTCCTAACAGACCGGCTTATAGGAGCAATCCCGATGAGACAAATGAGCTACAAAGGCAAGTACGGGAGTTGATGGACAAGGGGTATGTAAGGGAAAGCATGAGTTCTTGTGCAGTACCAGTGTTTCTAGTTCCTAAGAAGGATGGGACGTGGCGTATGTGCGTTGATTGTCGAGCTATCAACAATATTACGGTAAAGTATCGTCACCACATTCCTAGACTAGATGACATGTTGTATGAATTGCAAGGTTCCAAAATTTTTAGTAAGATTGATTTAAAGAGTGGATACCATCAAATTCGCATGAGAGAGGGAGATGAGTGGAAAATTGCATTTAAGACTAAGTATGGCTTGTATGAATGGTTATTTATGCCATTTGGTCTTTCAAACGCACCTAGCACATTTATGAGATTGATGAATCATGTTATGCGTGCATTTTTAGGTAAGTTTGTTGTGGTTTATTTTGATGACATCTTAGTTTACAGTAAAACAGTAGATGAGCATGTTATGCATTTGAAGCAAATTCTTGATGTGTTAAGGCAAGAAAAAATGTAAGCTAACTTTGATAAGTGCACTATTTGTATGGATATAATTGTTTTCCTTGGATTTGTTGTGAGTGCAGATGGCATCGAGGTAGATTTAGAAAAGGTGAAGGCAATTCAGGATTGGCCAACACCAACAACAGTGACAGAAGTCAGAAGCTTCCATGGATTAGCAAGCTTCTACCGTAGATTTGTTAAAGACTTCAGTAGTATTGCAGCACCACTAACTGAAGTAGTGAAGAAGACTGTTGGCTTCAAATGGGGTGAAGAGCGGGAGCGTGCATTCCAGGATCTGAAAATGAAGTTGTGCAGTGCACCAGTCTTGGCACTACCCAACTTTGATAAGACATTTGAGATTGAGTGTGATGCATCCGGGATAGGCATTGGAGCGGTTCTTATACAAGAAAAGCGACCAATAGCTTACTTTAGTGAGAAGCTGAATGGAGCAGTTTTGAGGTACCCCACATATGACAAGGAGTTGTATGCGCTAGTGAGAGCCCTTGAGACTTGGCAGCATTATTTGTGGCCTCGAGAGTTTGTGATCCATACAGATCATGAATCATTGAAGCATCTGAAAGGACAAGGTAAGCTGAACAAACGACACGCAAAATGGTTAGAATTTGTTGAGACATTTCCATATGTAATCCGCTACAAACAAGGTAAGGAAAACATTGTCGCCGATGCACTATCGCGAAGGTATGCTTTACTTACTTCATTGAGTGCAAGAATGCTTGGGTTTGAATTTATTAAAGAACTTTATGCTAGTGATATTGACCTTAGTTATATCTATGCTGCATGTGAAAAGTCTGCTTTTAGTAAATTCTACCAACATGATGGGTTTCTGTTTTGGGAGAATAGATTATGCATTCATGTTTGTAGTATGCGTGAGTTGTTAGCGAGGGAAGCACATGGGGGAGGTTTAATGGGACACTTTGGCATTGCCAAAACCTTAGGAGTATTGAGTGAACATTTTTATTGGCCTAAAATGCGGAGAGATATTGAGCGTTTGTGTGATAAATGCTTAACTTGTAAACATGCTAAATCTAAGGTTATGCCTCATGGGTTGTATACACCATTGCCTATACCTAGTGAGCCATGGGTAGATGTATCGATGTACTTTTATCTTGGGTTTACCTAGGACTAAGAAAGGTAGAGATTCCATCTTTGTAGTGGTTGATAGGTTCAGTAAGATGGCACACTTTATAGCATGTCATAAAACTGATGATGCCACTAACATTGCTGACTTGTTCTTTAGAGAAGTAGTACGACTCCATGGGATTCCACAGAGTATAGTTTCAAATCGTGATGTCAAATTCCTTAGTCACTTTTGGAAATTTTATGGGGTAAGTTGGGAACTAAACTTTTGTATTCTACTACTTGCCACCCCCAAATTGATGGCCAGACCGAGGTTGTTAACATGACTTTGACTCAGTTATTGCGTACTATTATTAATAAGAACTTCAAAACTTGGGAGGATTGTTTGCCTTTTGTTGAATTTGCATATAATCGTAGTATTCATTCCTCTACATCTTACTCACCATTTGAAATTGTTTATGGTTTTCAGCCACTAACTCCATTAGATTTGTTACCTTTGCCTGTTGATGAACATGCGGGGCTAGATGGAAAAAGGAAAGCCGATTTGGTGAAGCATATACATGAGAAAGCAAGAGAGCAAATACAGCGAAAGAATGAGCAATATGCTTCTCATGCTAATAAGGGAAGAAAACGTGTGGTATTTCAGCCTGGAGATTGGGTTTGGGTACACATGCGCAAGGAGAGATTTCCTGAACAACGTAAATCTAAGCTACAACCGAGAGGGGATGGTCCATTTCAAGTTTTGACTTTTTCTTGAAATGGACGTTGACTTTTTCTTGAGTTGCCTTTCTATCTTGATAGCCATGTGAAGCATATCCTCCAAATCAACATAATGATGCAACTCCACCATGTTTGCAATCTCTCTATTCAAGCCCCCTAGAAACCGTGCCATAGTAGCTTCTGCATCCTCAACTACATTTGCCCTGATCATGGCAACTTCCATCTCTGTGTAATAGTCCTCAACACTTTTGGTCCCCTGATATAGATGTTGTAGTTTCTGATACAACTCCCTATAGTAATGGCTGGGTATAAATCTCTTTCTCATGAGACCCCTAAGTTCTGCCCATGTCTGAACCGGTCTCTCATAGTTTCTCCTCCGAGTAGAGACAAGCTGATCCCACCAAATCATAGCATAATCGGTAAACTCAATTGCTGCCAGACTGATCTTCTCGTCTGAGTAGTGATGACAGTTGAAAATCAATTCTATTTTCTTTTCCCATTCTAAATAAGCTTCAGGATCATTCTTGCATTGGAATGTTGGTATCTTGATCTTGATGCTACCTAGATCACCATCTATATCTCCTCGCCTACCATATCCTCTCCGATCATAATCCCCTCTTCTGGCATCAAATGCACCTCTATCATCAAACCGTCTATCCCTCCTATCATTCCTCCTATTAAACCTCCTATTAGGCCTCCTATCATGCCCAGGCTGAAATCTCTCCTCCACATCATCAAAACCATCAGAATCATCAAACTCATTTTCAGCTTCCTCTTCATTTGGTGGTACATACTGTGGTGGTACACGACGAGGTGGCACATTGTGAGGTGGTGGTACATTCTGAGGTGGTGGTACTCTGGGACCGCTACCAGTTTGAATACTCTCTACACTCTTGGACAATCTCTCCAAAGCAGTATTCATGTTCTCCATCATATCTGTAAATTTCCTATCCAAAGCCTCAAGCTTCTCATCAGTAGTTAGACCTGCCATCTCAACACTAAACAAACAGATTAGAAATAACAAGAAAGTAAAGCAAATATGTAAATCCTCACAATCTCACATGTTTACACTCGAATGATATCACTCCACTCGTGTTTGCACTCTGTCGGAAAAAGTAGAAGTCCCACCCCTATTAACACAGGGACTGGAAGTGGAACTAAAGGTATGATCCAGGAATATTTATATGTATGTTCCATAAAATCAATAAAATAATACTAATTGTTTTTATTCTTAATTCATTGTTTCTGATTCACCGGTTCTTATCTCTTTTAAAAGGGATTAATAAAAAAAAAATTCTTTTGCTATTCATTTTTCTTTTGCTATTCATAGTTATTTTGAATCTTTCCCAACAACTTAAAAAAAAAAAAAAAAGTCCACCCGATACTGTGCTCACAATCACCGCCTTTTACCACTCTTGAGTTCGTCCTCAATTTAAATGTGAATCACACTCAATCCAAGAATACAAACCAAATGTAGTCCTCAAGCCATCATGAAACACAAAGGTCTAATAATATATATGGGACAGGTGGAAAACAAAATGCGAACAGGAATAGCAACGACGAAGACTCAATCAATAATACTTAAACTAGAGTATTTGGAATAATGAAGTGAACAATTAGCACAATGGGAAAAAAATAAGCATGCAAATTCACGGTCGTATGCAATTTTGGGAGAAAATTTGGCACCGCTATAGAAATTTTGATGGGATACCCTCCACGGGCACCTAAATGATAATATGGAACAAACTAAATTCAACCAAAAAAAATCATTTTTTTACTCTTTTTTTTTGTTTTTTTTTTTGCTCAAGTGATCACTATCACTCAAGTCCCTTTTTCTTTTCTTTCCTTTTTTTTTTTTTGATAACGTCAGATGCTAAATGTGGTTCTGATTTCAGAGGCTGATTTAGGTTCTGATTTCAGAGGCTGGTTTTCAAAGCCTGATTTCAGAGTCTGATGAGGGTATGAATTCAGAGGCTGCTGGTCAGTGTCTGATTTCAGAGTCGAATACAGGTCTGATTTCAGGGCCTGAATTCAGAGGCTAATTTTCCGAGGTTACTGGTCAGGATCTGGTTTCAGAGGCTAAGTTTCAGGGTCTGATCTCAGAGTCTGATTCAATGGTTAAGTTTCAAGGTCTGAACTCATAGTCTGATTTCAGAGGCAGATTTCAAAGGTTACGTTTTAGGTCTGATTTCAGAAGCTAAGATTTCAGGATCTGATTTTAGACTTCACTTAGTTTCTCAGGGTCTGATTTCACACTTCACTAGGGTTTAGAAACAAAACACACAGCCACCAAGAACATGCTTATTTCTTAAACATATGCTAAAGAACAATATGACTATGACGAACTGATAGGAAGAACAGAACAGAAGCCCAGAACTGGAAAAAGTGATAAAGAAGAACTGATATGCAACTAGGATGAACTGACAGGACAAAAAAAAATCCAGAATTGGAAAATGATAAAAGATGAACTGATATGCAGAACAACAAAACCAGATCCAGAATATGAACAAAACAAAAACAGAAACAAGATCCAACAAGAACTGAAACGAAAATAACAAAGAACAAAATAAAAACAGAATCAAACAAAAGGAAAGATAGAAAAATCAGACCTTGGAACCCTGAGCTCTAGATACCAAATGACAAGAAACCCACTTGGATTCGAAATCCAAGCAAACCCCAAGCAACTGACAGAACCCCAAGAATCGCGAATATGATTTTGTAGAAACAAAACCCTTCCAAGGCCACAAAGAAGACCCACAAAGAACTTGCCCTTGAGAACCTTTAAGATGAATCCTTGTAGTGTTTTGCTAGCAATGGAGACGCCACTAAGTTTGCCAAAACTTAGATAAGTCGATTCAAACTTGAAAAGGGGAATCTCTCCCTTACAAGAATTCGGCCATAGCCAAAGCTTTAAGCTTTTTAGTTTTTTTATAAATTTCGTTGGTTGTTGCCCAAATGAAAAAGAAAGAAAGCTTAAATAGTGATACAAAAGAAACCTTAAAGGCATAAAGACAACAATGCCCCAAAAAACGAAATTACACAAATATCAAGTCTTTAAGTCTTCAAATGCCTAGGAAGCTTTATTCTAAACTGATTTGGGCCAAGTGAAATGGTTTTGGGCCCTTTCCATCGAAACCCACATGCATCTCTATTTGTTTGTTGCAGTTGGCCATAAAACTCTGAACTAATCCCGCCATTGCTTCTCTGAGTCTTTTGGTCCTCTGCCTCGTAATTGGCCCTTATGGTACTTGTAATGCGTCATTTGGTTTGTTGTCGGCCTGGATCATGTCAGAGAGGGGATGGTCCATTTCAAGTCTTGGAATGGATTAATGACAATGCATACAAGCTGGATTTACAAGGTAAGTATAATGTGTCTGCTACATTTAATGTTTCTGACTTAACTCCTTTTGATGCAGGTACAGATTTGAGGTCGAATCCTTTTCAAGAGGGAGGGGATGACATGATCCAAGCTGACAACAAAGCAAAAGACCCATTACAAGTACCAGAATGGCCAATTATGAGGTAGAGGACCAAAAGACTCAGAGAAGCAATGGCGGGATTAGTTCAGAGTTTTATGGCCGATTACAACAAACAAATAGAGACGCATGTGGGCTTCAATAGAGAGGGCCCAAAGCCACTTCACTTGGCCCAAATCAGCTTCAAAGGCCTTTGAAGACTTGAAGACTTTGGTATTTTTGTAATTAAGCCTTTAGGCGCATTGTTGTCTTTATGCCTTTAGGGTTTCTCTTTGTAACACTATTTAAGCTTTCTTTCTTTTTCATTTGGAGGACAATCAACGAAATTTGTAAAACACAAAAACTTAAAGCTTTGACTATGGCCGAATTCTTGTAAGGGAGGGATTCCCCTTTTCAAGATTGAATCGACTTATCTAAGTTTTGGCAAACTTTGTGGCGTCTCCATTGCTAGCAAAACACTACAAGGATTCATCTTAAAGGTTCTCAAGGGCAAGTTCTTTGTGGGTCTTCTTTGTGGCCTTGGAAGGGTTTTGTTTCTACAAAATCAAATTCGTGGTTCTTGGGGTTCTGTCCGTTGCTTGGGGTTTGCTTGGATTTCGAATCCAAGTGGGTTTCTTGTCACGAAAGCTTTGTTATATATCGCATGTCTTGGGCAGTTGTGATTTGTTGGCCAAAGTCAATGTCACTTTTGTACATCGACGTGGATTATGAAGCTTTCCCACTGTCAATGGGTCCCACTTAACTGGAATCATTAAGCTTGTTGAGCCAAAGCCAGGGCTTAGATGATTCAGAGGAAAAGATTAGGAAATATATATTGGATATATATCTCAGACTTGGAGGTCCACCTACCGGATCTAGGAATTGGATGAGATCCAATTAATCTTTTTTTTTGGGATAAAGTAAGTATTATAACCAAAAGAAAACTATACAAAGAGCAAAGGGGCATACCCCAGGCAACTAGAGAGGACAAGCCCTCCTAGAAGAAAAGCCGAAAGGCTACAAGCAAAAGATCAACAGAAGATGTCAACGGGCAAGTGCCAGGAAAAGTGAAGTCATTTATTGTCATAAGATGGTTTCACCTTACGTAAAAAGCTAGCACGATTTCGAACATCAAAAACAATATCATAAAGAAGAGCAGAAACAGACCGAAAAGGCATATCATGAGTGCGAGCATTCCTCTCCCTCCAAATATGGTAGACTGACGCTGCAAAAGACAGACGAACCAGAAGGTGACGTAAAGGTTGTGTGTTATTTAACGGGATCCTAGCCCACTAGGAAACTAGGTTTCCCGAGTACTCAACAGAGGGTTAGAGGCTCGCCGAAAATTAGTGGGAGGCCAGTATTAAATTTGCAATTTCGTTTAATACTTGCTTTCTTTGATTAGTTGGACTAATATTAAATATTGCGCTCTTTTATTTTATTTATTATCGTTATAAATATATATTAGTTGGACTAATACTAAATATTGCTTTCTTTGAACAGTTAGACTGTACAAGACACTACTCCACTTGTAGTTGATTATATAGTTGGACTATAGTAACCATTACATTTTGTGTGTACCCGATATCGTTGATTGAATAGTTGGACTATTGCAATCGAGATGGCTGGAAAGATTAGCGTTAGAGACATAAACATGAGCAAGAATGTCTTTAACGGCTCCAATTTCCCAGATTGGGAGATGAATCTCAAGATAGTCCTGGGAGTCGAGAAGTTACTCTATGTCATAGAGAAACCTCTCGGGCCTGAGCCCGGAGTTGAGCAAATAGTAGAGCACGAGCTTTGGAAGACTCATCGTGATGATAACTTTAGTGCTCAATCCGTTATCCTTGCCGCAATGACTCCTCAATTTCTTCGTCAGAACAAAGGATTGGATCCTTACAATATGATGTTGAAATTGAAGGATCTTCACAGATCTAATCTTATATCTCAAAAGCACGAATTGCACAAGAAGCTCTTTCACTCATGTATGTCATAGGGTACGTCTGTCGTGTTAGGGATATGCCCTATACCCAACTTGTGGATGGGCTATATGTACATGTATTTGTAATATTTTCATTAATTAATAAAATAGCAATATTTATTATACGTGTCTTACATAACTTATATGAATCATCAACACTGTAATAAAGCCCTTGGAGTAATCAGACGATAGCTTCCACGCTTTATGAGAATCATTACTATTAAATGTTCATAGTCATAGTTTTGTGAATAATCTAGGCGTTCACAGAGCGGAGAGACTAGCATGATGATATGATCCGCCCTTAAGTGGGGTAGCCGATCTCATAGGCTACTAGCGGAGATCCGTCCGCTTGGTGTATCACATGGATGCATGAGTTGCTCGTGTCCATCAAACTGACCGCCGAAAGTTTTCATATGGAGTGTTTATCCCATGTGTCTATGAGAACTTTCATGTATCGATTATATGGCTAGTCCTTAGACTTGAGGTCTTTACAATATTATGTGTGGATCAAATAACTTTGACATTCTCCTTCCATGGTTCAAAAGATCCGGTCATAAGGGTATGATTGGGTCATTTGTTGAAACACATGAAGTTTGTAAACATACAAAAGAGAATCGCCACTCTCTCGGATAATATTTTCTTATAAGAGTAGTATTCCAGTTCGCGGGTTGATATGTGTGATCAGTGCTTGAGACTGTGGCCACAACGGAAGAATCATGTGAGATTCTTGGGTTAGCACGATTCATGAAACTATCAACATGAACCTTTGACCATATGGGTAGAGACTTTCTATACCCTAGGTCAATAGGTGGGGATACAGTAAGGCGAGGGACCGTATCATATGTAAATCGCATACAGAATGGGTATATATATATATATATATATATATATATATCTTTCCTTCTCATTTGGGGGCCTTGGCATGTTGCTAGATGTCAACCTTGGTCATTGAAATCGAACGACCATCTGATCGGAGGATAATTTATGTTCGATTAAATTATCACGATTCATTTCATGTACAACTTGAGGGGAACCCAAAATGTCACACACAACAAAGTCGAAATCAATGGTTAACAGTGCACAGTACAAATATAACAGCATATATGATTGTTGTATGAATTGTTCATAAATGGTTCAATGTGTTTAATTATTGAACATATCATTTATGAGGTTCCATAGTGGCTTAGGGATTGGTGAATGATGATGGAGGCACTTTGGGAATTGGAATAATAAAAAAAAATATTATTATTCACGTGAATAGTTTGTTATTTGTTTTGAATTCCAATTCGGCTCAAACTCTTATTAGGGTTTTATAATCTCATTAAACCACTAAATTAAGATCAAATGGCTAAGATTAAATTAGCTTTTATCCCACATCGGATTCTTAAATAATTTTGCTGTCTTTGGAGCACTATATAAATCCGAAGAATTCTTCACAAATTTTTACACCAAACCTTTCATATCTTGGGTTTATATAAGTGAGCAACTCTAAAGTTTAAGAGTAAGCCACTGATTTTGAGGATCCTTAAGTCTAATTGACTAGAGGAACCTCGAGTTAAAAGTTTTGAGGTATTTGCCTAGGCTAGCACCAAGGGAAAAATACCCATGCACTGAAGGCGTAGTCTTGCCGTTGAGTTTTTGGCTTTGGTGTGTACATCTTTCGAGGCCACACACTTGGGTGGCTTTTTGGAACGTGGAAGAGCTTGCTGAGTTCAAGAAAAGCTTGTAGATTGGAGGGAGGACTGGAGGAGTCTACGGTTCAAGTAAGTCTTTTTCTTTCTTTATTTTATTTAGAGTTCTTATGATAGTTAACATGTTTAGGTTTATGTTCTTTGCATGTTTTATGAGTTTTATGCTTAGAATATATAGTAATATGCCTAGGCTTGTAGAATAATCAAAACAAATGGGTCTTGGGCAAAGAGATAGCGGCATAATAATTTTGATTTTCCGCTGCGCACTCACGGCCGCTTCCCTACAGTGGTATTAGCGCGCCGTTTTTGTTTTGATTAGTTCTCACTCATTTGAACTCGAAATTGGGTGTTTAAAAAATCGTTGGAAAGATAACACCCTAAACTTAATTTTAGGCACAAGTTTTGCATGATTTGGTTAAGATTTGAATTGTGAAATTGCATTTAAAGTTCATGCGTCTGCAGAAAAACGTGAATAGTAAATTTATTTGAATAAAATAAAATGCAATATCATAATTAATTATTAATCAAAGTTATTTAATGCCTAAAATAATTCCAACATATTAAAACTCATATGCTTGATGATTCTATGTATGATTAGAATTGGCATGATTATTTTAGGGTGCAAGCATCTAGAGACTTTCTAAGAAATAGAGAGTGTATTGCTTATCCCTTAGCTAAGTAATTATTCTGTGATGAACTTAGAGATTTATTACCTTTAAGGCTAATAAATATAAATCACTTGTTTATAATAAAAGACATTATAAAATATACAAGTGGGTTGGGACCAATGGGTTAATAAAACTTTTTCAACTAAAGTTAATTTATCCAAAGGTATTACTAGAGTTAGATAATGATTTGGTGTCTTCCTTCACTCACTATCTTTTTATAGCCAAAAGGAAAAGCTTTGAAGACATCTAGATAATCATTTACTCCAAGCTACCTTAAAGCATATTTAAAGTGTTGGACTAATTTGGAGGTTCTATTGTTTATTCCTGTCACCAAAGCAATAAGAGCCTAAGAGGTAAGGGTATTTAAGAGAGTTCGCTCCACCCTCCCTCTGGGGAATTTTCAATAGAGGAATCCATTTGACAGTTATTCACTTAAACTTGCTAAAATCCTCAATAATAATTTAAGTCTAAAATTTGCCTCCCTTTGTAAAGTATAGACCCAAAGGGCTTAAACCGTATTGGCAGGACTAAGCTTCACTAGACTGACCAATACCAATTTATCCCTAAATCGTACTATTGACAATGATTTGACTTTTCTGAGTCATAAGACGCAGCGACCCTTAGGCGTGGTCTTATAAATTAGTGGAAAAAATTGGGTGTCCACAAGGACTAACATAAGCTATGGCATGTTTGATTGCCCAACCCAATGATCAAGGAATTGTGATTTATATCATAAATTTGTTGGGAACCTACCTAATTATCGTATTTTATAACGACCGGCCCTAGTCGAAGTTATGAAATGATGACAATGGGATCCTTGCCCACAAGAAATCCATCATATTGGGGTTGATGCGATTTGCTTAAAATTTTAAAATAATTGAGTGGGAGCAACTTCATAATATTAAAAGCCATGTTATTATGAAACATTAATGAAAACATATTCCTAATTTTAACATTTTCTCTTAACATGTGGGTTAAAATATTTCACAAACATTCAAATGACAAACAGAGTATCACTTTGTTCCATCCTTGATGAGCATAAGCTCAAAGAAGACAACTACAATGACTGGTTTAGAAACCTTAAAATTGTCTTACGACAAGAAAAGATTTTCTATGTTCTTGAAAGACCATTTCCCCTGAACCCGCAGAAGATGCTGACCAAGATATATTTGATGCTTGGAAGAAACACGTCGATGATGATGAGCAAGCAGTTTGCATAATGCTTGGCTCTATGTCGGACGAACTTCATAAAGCTCACGAAGATATGGATGCTCAAACCATCATCTTTCACTTGAAGGAGTTGTATGCAACTTTCGTTCATACCGTGAGATTCCAAGTGTCATGTGCCTTATTCCAAACAATGTATAAGGAAGGATCTGTTAGTGGACATGTGCTTAAGATGATTGGCCACATTGAAAAATTGGCCAACCTCGGGTTCATCATGGATCATGAGATAGGTCACGATCTAATTCTTCAGTCCTTACCAAAAGAATTTTCTAACTTTATTATGCAGTTTCATCTGTCTGATAAAGAAGCTACTTTAGCATAATTGCACAATCTGATAAAGCAAGCAGAGAAGGACTTGAAACCAGAGCTTAAAACCTCTGTCATGCTTACGGGTACGGACCTGAAGCCACGAGGCCCAAAGAAAAATAAGGGCAAGGCCAAGGCTCTAGATCACCTAAAGCCAAGGTAGAGAAGAAAAAGGGAAATGGGAAATGTTTCTTTTGTGGAAAGAAGGGTCATTGGAAGAAAGACTGCAGATCCTTGAAAGCCAAGGAAGCTAGGGAAGCCCAATGTTTCAAGTATGTTGTATATGATTGAACTATATTCTCAAAACTCTGAACCTTCTACTTGGGTGCATGACACCGGTTGTGGGACTCACTTGTGTAACAATGTGCAGGGCCTGAGAAACAGTAGGAGACTCCGTCATGGGGAGGTTGACTTACGCATGGGTAATGGAGCAAAACTGGCTGCATTGTGTGTGGGTACTTATTCATTAGTTTTTCCGAATGGTTTAGTTTTAGACTAATAGTGTTTATGTACCTTCTCTAGTAAAGAACATCATTTCAATTTCTTCTTTATGTAATAAAGGCTTTTAATGCCTAATAAGTTGTAATGAATGTTCTATTTATTTCAATGAAATAAAATATGGAGATGGTATTTTGAATAATGGTATCTATGTCTTACAAACTAACAAAGAATGTTCAACCTCTAATATATACAATGTTAACTCGAATAATCTCAATGAATCACTTTTATGGCACAATCGCTTAGGTCATATCAATGAAACAAGATTAACTAAGCTACATAAGGATGGGTATTTCAAACCCTTCAAATATAAACCTTATGGAACTTGTGAGTCTAGTTTACTTGGTAAAATGACCAAATTACCCTTCAAAGGTAAATGACAGGGTGCAGCGGAGACATTAGAACTCATACACTCTGATGTATGCAGACCAATGTCAGTCACCGCTAGAGGTGGATTCTCCTACTTCATTACCTTTATCGATGATCATTTGCGATATGGGTATGTGTACCTTATGCGGTACAAATCAAAAGCCTTTGAGAAATTCAAAGACTTCAAGGCTGAAGTAGAAAACCAGCTTAATAAAAGTATTAAGTCACTAAGGTCTGACCGAGGTGGTGAATACTTAAGCAACGAATTTCAAGATTACTTGAGAGAAAATGGCATTGTTTCCCAGTAGACTCCTCTGGGAATTCCACAGCATAATGGGGTCTTCGAAAGGAGAAATCAGACATTATTAGATATGGTCCGATCAATGATGCCAGGCACGAATCTACCTCTTTCATTTTGGGGTCTTGCTTTAGAAACTGCAACACTACTACTAAACCAAGTTCCTTCCAAGACTGTTAGTCAAACACCATATGAGTTATGGTCTGGGAAACGTCCTAGTCTTAGTTATCTAAGAGTTTGGGGATGTGACGCATATGTCAAGCTCACACAAACTAACAAATTGGATGATAGGGCAGTTAAATGTAAGTTTGTAGGATATGCCTTGATCTCAAGAGCATACGTGTTCTACGTCCCAAATGAACAAAGAACATTTGTCTCACGAAATGCTAAATTTCTAGAGAATGAATTCATTCTCAAGAAATATAGTGGGAGTAGACTTTACTTCGATGAGGTACGAGAAGAATAAACTAACATAGAACTAAACCCCAGGCCCCTCAAAAGGGCAGCGACAGAATAACCACAAGGTTATGAACTCAGAAGGCCTGGTAGGGAAATACATGAGCCTGAAAGATATGGTTTCCATATTGATGAGGAACATGATCAGGTCATTGATAATGACAATCCCACCAGTTATGACAAAGCAATGCGTGACATTGATTCAGTCAAGTGGCTTGAGGCCATGAAATCCGAAATAGACTCTATGTATCTGACGCTGAACTCACTTGGATGTTTAAGGTCAAGTAAACCCCTCGCAACGGATAAACCCCAAGCACCGCGAATTTGATTTTGTAGGAACAAAACCCTTCCAAGGCTACAAAGAAGACCCACAAAGAACTTGTATTTGAGAACCCTTAAGATGATTCCTTGAAGTGTTCTGCTAGCACGGAGACGCCACTAAGGTTGCCACGCCTTAGATAAGTCGATTGCATGAAATAAGGGGAATCCCTCCCTTAAGCAATTTTTGGACAAAGCCAAGCTTTCAAGATGAAGCTAATTTCGAAATTGATGATTTTTCCTTTTCATTAAGAAATAAATGTTACAATATATAGTACAATAAAAGAAATCCTAATAGTGAAAAAGACTAAAACACCATAAATTGCTAACTTATGGCTAATTAAAAGCAATGCCCTTAATGGTCATTTAACAACCTAGACAACTTTCCAAGAAAGTCAAAAGTAATAGAAACTTAATCAAAAACTTTGCCAAGAAATTCAATAAAGGAAAAACAACAAAATCACAAAAATCCAATAAAGGTGCCTAATATGTAAAGTTGTCTCCTTGCACCAAAAGCTCCTAAATTTCGTGGCCTTCATGTAACAAGGCCCAAATTATGTGTCTCAAGCCCATTAAGTCTTGTCTTGGCCGAATTTTTGGTGTCGGGCTTGATTCGGCTTGATTTGTCAAAACTGCTTCTATATTGGGTTTGTATTTCAATCTGATTCTTTAGGTTTGAAAGTTGTCTTGGACTTGAAGATTGAATACAAATTAACCCACAATAAGCCCAATTAAACTCTATCGTCGATACCCTCTGGAGGGTATCCTAGATCATATCTTTCTCCCTCTCTTGAAATGGATTCGTCCTCGAATCCGAACCTGGATCATAGATAGTTATGACAAAATCAATTGAATGATGATCTTGGAGTGAATCATACTTGACCACTTGCACCTGCAATGAAGAAACATAAATAGTAGAGAATGTGTTAGGTAAAAACTTCACTACCACGTCCACTTCATTTTTACTCGCTTGGATGGCTTCATCATCACCTATGGCCACTATCTCAACCTTACTTGCAAAGACCTCACACAAATGCTCAGCTTCACTATGTTTTTCAACCTCAAAGCACACTGCCTCACAAGTGTTTTGACATGATCCAAGGGACAACATTTGACATGAATGCAGTCACCCAAGGAACATTAGAGCCTTTGCAATTGCAACCAGGCCCAATCACACGCCAAAGAGCTAAGAAGATCACAGACGCAATAGCGGGGCCAGAGTTTGCATATAATAGATGCATTCATCCTTCTAGTTTTTACTTGCCTTATGAGATTAATTATGATTCTAATTCTTTAACTCCTATGGATTTATTATCTTTGATTCTTATTAAGCTTGGGAGTATGAATGATAAGGGAAAGGCAGAGTTGGTGAGAATAATAGGTTTCCAACGCATTGTGTTTGACCCCGGCAATTGGGTGTGGCTTTATATGCAAGAGGAAAAGATCCAAGCTACAATCGAGAGGAGATGGACCTTTTCAAGTCTTGGAAAGGATCAATGACAATGCATATAAGCTGGATTTGCAAGGTAAGTACAACGTATCTACTACTTTTAATGTTTCTGACTTAACTCATTTTGATGCAGGTTCAGATTCGAGGTCGAATCCTTTTCAACAATGAGGGAATGACATGAGTCCAACCACACCAGAGACATTACAGGATGCAGCTAACAACTTAGAGGAACCCATGCAGTTGCCAACAGGTCCAATCACACGTCAAAGAGCAAAGAAGATCAGAGAGGCCTTTGCGGGACTAGCTTAGAGCTATGTGACCAGTTGCAGCAACCAAGTCAAGTGCACACCAGAGACACATATGGACATAACCAGAGAGGTCCCCAAGCTATTTTTTTGGATAAGGTAAGTATTATAACCAAAAGAAAACTATACAAGAGCAAAGGGGCATCCCCCAGGATCTAGAGAGGACAAGCCCTCCTAGAAGAAAGCCAAACGGCTACAAGAGATCAACTAAAGATGTCATCGGGCAAGTGCCACGAAAGGTGAAGCCATATATTTTCATAAGATGGAGTCACCTTACATAAAGAACTAACACGATTCCGAACATCAAAAACAATATCATATAGAAGAACAGAAACTGGCCTAAGAGGCATATCATGAGTGCGAGCATTCCTCTCCCTCCATATATGGTAAACTGACGCTGCAAAGGACAGACGAACCAGAAGATGATATAAAGAGGCACCAGAGAACTGACAAAGCCACTCAACAGTTTGGCGCCAATCTCGACAGCTCCAGTCTAAACCACACATGGCTAACACAGACGACCAAACCCTCAATGAAAAGAGGCACTGAAATAAAAGATGATCGATGTCCTCACTCGAACAACCACAAAGGATACACCGCGAGCAAGAGGATATACCAAATTTCATTAGACTGTCCTGAGTACAAAGGCCTCCCTGAATGGACATCCAAAGAAGAAAAGAATGGCGGGGAATAGATTTCCGGAACCAGACAACTCGGGGCCAAGGCATCTCGGGTCTCCTCGACCTCAAAGCATTCCAGGCACAATCCACAGAAAATTTCCCATGTCTATCATCTTCCCAAACCAGCATATCCTCCCTCAAACTAGAAGGAGACGGAAGGTGAGTCTGAGCCAAATCAACAAGAGCAGCAGATCTAGAAGGGGGCCAATGCCAAGCAGAATCAGAGATAATGGAAGCAACTGTCGCCATCCTATCCAAGCCAGAATCATAAATCACTCTCTCGCCCAATGAGTACTCAATCGGGCCTACAGGATGCCAATTATCAAACCACAATAAAGTCGACTCACCATTCCCAATACTCACTCTCATCCGCCGACGGGACCAAGAACGAAGCTCCAAAATCTTACGCCAACTCCAAGAGCAATCAGAAGGACGAGGGATCTCCCAAAAACTTCTCCCCCTCAGTAAATAAGAGTATACCCAAGTAGACCAAGAAGAAACCTGACCAGAACAGAGAAACCAAATATGCTTGACAATAGCTGCTCTATTCCAAGCTTCCAGACTCTTTATACCCAGACCCCCCTCCTTAAGAGGTAAGCAAATTTTGCTCCAAGCTACTCTAGCCCCAGTAGTGATAAGCGCACTACCCTTCCAAAGGAAAGAACGAAGGATAGTCTCCACCTTCCTAATCACTGACTTAGGAAGAATAAATAAAGAAGACCAATAAACTTGAATGGAGAACAAAACAGACTTTATAAGCTGGAGCCGACCTGCATAAGAGAGAAACTTACAACTCCAACTTTTAGCACGCATAACAATACGATCCACAAGAGAAGCACAGTCAGAGGCCCTAAGTTTAGTAGAGATCAAAGGAACCCCCAAATACCTCACAGGAAGAGTCCCCACCTGGAATCTCAACACATCTCGCAGTTGGTCTTGCATAGAAAGAGAGATGCCAGAAGAGAAGAGATGACTCTTAGCTGGATTCGGAATTAAACCTGATAAACCACTGAACTGCCCAATACAATCCTTGATCAAAGAAACAGAGGATGCATCAGCTTTACAAAAAAACATAAGGTCATCTGCAAAACAGAGATGAGTAAGACGGTCCTTTGAACACCGCCAGTGGAACTGGAAACCCGGATCAGTAGCCATATTACGAAGAAGGCCTGATAAAACTTCCATAGCCAAAACAAAAAGATAAGGAGACATAGGATCACCTTGTCGCAACCCACGACCCCCAGAGAAAAATCCATTCAGCTCACCATTAATAGAAACAGAGAATCTCGTAGTAGTCATACACTCCTGAATCCAACCCACCATCCTCTCAGGAATACCAACAGTCCTCAGAACCTCAACCAAAAAATCCCAACGAACAGTGTCATAAGCTTTCATCAAGTCTATCTTAAGAGCACACCTCGGGGAACCGCCATTCCGGTGATAATTCCGAACCAATTCCTGACATAAGAGAATATTGTCGCTAATACGCCTTCCCTCGACAAAAGCAGATTGATTCCCCAAGTGAGTTCTTGTCATTTGGTATCATGAGCTTAGGGTTCTGAGGTCTGATTTCCTATCCTTTGTGTTGTTTAATCTTGTATTCATCTTTGTTTTTGTTGTTGTTGTTGATTTCGGCCATTAAGGAATTTGTCCTCAAGTTTCGGCCATTGGTGTTCTTGTGTGTTCTTTGTTGTTTCTTGCATATTTGTGATCCTTGTTGCATGAATAACAATCTGTCCTTTAGTAGTTTGTGCTAATTTTGAGTATTTCTTTGAGTTAAGCTTTGGCTACTTAGGTCAAAATTGGGGCTTTTGTTCTCTTTGCTTCAATCAAGTGTTTAGTTGTTAATTTTATGTTACTAGGACGTGTTTAACATTGTTATTAAGTTATTAGTTTCAAAAATCAAAAAAAAAAAAAAGAATCAGATCAGATTCGACCTAGTGAGATTTATTGATATATCTTGTCTTGCTATTGTTGAATACATGCAATTAGAGTTGTTTCCATAGGTATTATTCATATCAACTTTGCAAAAATCAGAATTGACATCATTCATCTTGGCATTTACGTGAGCTTACTTGTTTGCATTCTTGTGAAGTTAGCACAATCTTGTGAGTTTTAGTGAAAAGAAAGAAAGATTGAGTGCATTATTGATGAATGTGAATGTGTAATTGATGAAACAAATCTGAATGCACCAAATTTGGTGATTGGAGTGAGTTGTATCATTGTTATCTTGCTGATTTGTGTTGTTAATGTTGAAGAATCAAGTGAAGCAAGGTTGAGTGCAACAAATTTGCACTAAATTCGTGTGTATCCAAGCAAGTATCACTTGCCACCTCTTGAAATATTGTTATTATAAGTGAAGAGGCAATAAATTCATCATTAGCTTGACATGGGAACTTGTGTGTAATCATTTATTTTTAAGGTGCTTGAAGAGGCAAGTAGCTGCATCACCTAGTTGCTTACAAAAACTATTTACTTAGCTTGTAATTTGACTTGGCTGAATTGGAAATTGAGTTAGTTACATTGTAACTAGATCATTTATACTCATTTGCAAGTTGAAAGGTAGACATTACCACATTGCCGAATTGATTATATGAGTTACATTGCCATTAGAGTTGTATTTACATGTATTGCAAGTGCTAAGGATATATAACTTGAAAATTACCGAATGTGGTAATCTTGTTATTTGCATTGTATTTCATTGGCTTTGTATACACTTTGAGTGTGAGAGACAAAAGAAAAGAGGGGATGCCGTTTGGCTTTCTTCTAGGAGGGCTTGTCCTCTCTAGATCCTGGGGGATGCCCCTTTGCTCTTGTATAGTTTTCTTTTGGTTATAATACTTACCTTATCCAAAAAAAAAGACAAAAGAAAAGAGTGAAAAAAAAGAGTTAAAAAAAAGAGGAAAAAAAGAAAAGAAAAGAAAAGAGTGAGACAAAAACAATAGCGAGTGATCACAAGATTGGCTAATTGTCACATTGAGTGCTTGCTTGTTTGTTTGCGCATTTAGCTAACTCATCTTTTTTCTTATTCCGTGCACTCTAGCTTAAGTCTCTTTGATTGAGTCTTCGTGATTATTATTCTTATTCGCATTATTCCACCTGCACTATATACATTATTGGTTCTTTGTGTTTCTGCTAGCTTGTGGACTACACCTTAGTTGACCATTCTGGGAATTGAGTTGATTTGTAATTGAATTGAGGAAGAACTCAAGAGTGGTAAAAGGCAGTGATTGTGAGCACAACATCGGGTAAAAGCCAATAGAGTGCAAACACGAGTGGAGTGATATCATTCGAGTGTAAACACGTGAGATTGTGAGGATTTACATATTTGTTTTGCTTTTTATTATTTCTGATATGTTTGTTTAGTGTTGAGATGGCAGGTCCAAGTTTAACTATTGATGATAAGATCGAGGTTTTGGATACTTTCAAAAGTGATATCCAAGATATTATGAGTGATTATAGAAGATCTTATGAGAAATGGAAAAAGACTTGGAAGGTAACTAAATATGCAGTGAATGAAGAGAGTACTCAACAACCAAAAACTATTAAAGTTGTTTGTAATGAAGTGAGAAGCACTTGTGATGTTGAGTGCATAGCGAATGAAAACACTTGTGAGGCCTTGAATGTTGTGAATTGTGTTATAAGTGACATGGTGAGTGAAAATACTTGTGAGACTGTGAGCATTGAGGGAGTAAACACTTGTGAGGTAGTGTGCTTTGAGGTTGAAAAACATAGTGAAGTTGACCAGGTGTGTGAGGAGGTCTTTGCAAGTATGGTTGAGATAGTGGCCATGAGTGATGATGAAGCTGTGAGAGCTGGTGAAAAGAAAGTAGATGTGGTAGTGAAGTTTTTCCATAACATTTTCTCTATTGTTTATGCTTTTTCATCGCAGGTACAAGTGGTCAAGTATGATTCTTTTATATTTCAATATCATCGTCCAATTGATTTTGTCATAACTATCTATGATCCGGGTTCGGATTCGAGGACGAATCTATTTCAAGAGAGGGAGAATGACATGATCCAAGGGACAACATTTGACATGAATGCAGTCACCCAAGGAACATTAGAGCCTTTGCAATTGCAACCAGGCCCAATCACACGCTAAAGAGCTAAGAAGATCACAGACGCAATAGCGGGGCCAGAGTTTGCATATAATAGATGCATTCATCCTTCTAGTTTTTACTTGCCTTATGAGATTAATTATGATTCTAATTCTTTAACTCCTATGGATTTATTATCTTTGATTCTTATTAAGCTTGGGAGTATGAATGATAAGGGAAAGGCAGAGTTGGTGAGAATAATAGGTTTCCAACGCATTGTGTTTGACCCCGGCAATTGGGTGTGGCTTTATATGCAAGAGGAAAAGATCCAAGCTACAATCGAGAGGAGATGGACCTTTTCAAGTCTTGGAAAGGATCAATGACAATGCATATAAGCTGGATTTGCAAGGTAAGTACAACGTATCTACTACTTTTAATGTTTCTGACTTAACTCATTTTGATGCAGGTTCAGATTCGAGGTCGAATCCTTTTCAACAATGAGGGAATGACATGAGTCTAACCACACCAGAGACATTACAGGATGCAGCTAACAACTTAGAGGAACCCATGCAGTTGCCAACAGGTCCAATCACACGTCAAAGAGCAAAGAAGATCAGAGAGGCCTTTGCGGGACTAGCTTAGAGCTATGTGACCAGTTGCAGCAACCAAGTCAAGTGCACACCAGAGACACATATGGACATAACCAGAGAGGTCCCCAAGCTATTTCATTTGACCCAAATCAGCTCAGACTGAAGCATAGCAGAGCAGCTTCAGCACCAGCACCCTTTTGACCCGATTTCACCCATTTTGGGACTATGTTGAATTCGGCCAAATGGGGGCATTTTTATCATTTGTGCTCGACATTTTGACTTTATTTATGATGTAATTAGCATGGTTGACTATACCATTAGGCTTAATTATGCTTAGATTTGTACTTAGCCGGAAGCACGTCAATTTACTATAGCATGTAAGCACCTTAATTAGCTTAAGTGAGATTAGCTTCTAATCTTTGTTTTAAGTTTATTTAGGTGCAAAAGGACCTTAATGGTCGTGGTTGAGGTGCTTGACTTAGGGCTTTTGGTAATTTTAGCTCTAGGGTCATTTTAGCCTTTTTACCCTTTTGTAGCCCTTATTATATGACTCTTCTTTGTATTTTTGGATAACCAACGTAATATACAGAATTTTGAAAGAGAGAAAAGCTTGAGCTTTCCATGGCTATGGCCAAAACCTTGTTGAGGGAGGGATTCCCCTTTTCAAGTTCAAATTGACTTATCTAAGCTTGGCAACTTAGTGGCGTCTCCATTGCTAGCAAAATACAATCTGATTTCATGCTTGTGGTTATCATGGACGTGAGTTTCATGTTGGTTAGGGGCTGATCTTGGTTGGGTTTTGTTCCTACAAAATCAGTATTCAAAGTTCTTGGGGTTTTGAGAAAGTTGCTTGGGGTTTGCTTGGTTTCCAACCCAAGTGAGTTCTTGTCATGTTTACTCCCTCAATGCTCACGGTCTCACAAGCATTTCCACTCACAATGTCACTCACAACAACACATTCTTAACTCTCGGTCTCACAAGTGTTTACTTGTTCATGGCCTCACAAGCATTCTCACTCATTTTAGCCTCGCTAATGATCTCTATTTCATTAAAACTCTCGGCCACTACTGCAACTTGTTGTCGTACACTCTCATTTATAACAAATTCTTCAACAATCTCATTACCCATGTCATTTTCTGATGGCTCCACATATTGTACTTTATCGACATTACCATGTCTCTCACTACTCGTACTTCTCTGAAAATACAACACATCATCATATGCCTGCTGTGGTGTTAAAGGAATGATAGTAATAACATTCTCACCACTTTGTTAAATTTATACCAAGGCTTGCCCAATGATATATGTGTAGTACTCATATGAACTACGTCACAAACTACCTCATCAACATATTTTTCCCCAATAACAAAAACTTACGACAACTTTATGACTAACCTCAACCTCGCTAAATTCGCTCATCCAAATGTAACGTCTATCCATAGGTATCAATGGTAATCCCAACTTTTCCACTAGTGTAGTACTATCAAAATTAGTAGGATCTTTTCTGCTGATGATCATACTACACGCTCTAGAGTTGATGCGACATCTCGTACGAAAGACGAAGACCAAATTATTTTGAAAATTTCTATCCATGGTCTCAAATTCTCTTTCCATCTCAAAACACAATAAAAACGAAATCAAAAACACAAAGTAAAGATAGAAAAATCAGACCTTGGAACCCTAAGCTTTGATACCAAATGACACGGAACTCACTTTGATGTTTAAGGCCAAGCAAACCCCTCGCAACGGATAGAACCTCAAGCACCGCGAATTTGATTTTGTAGGAACAAAACCCTTCCAAGGCCACAAAGAAGACCCACAAAGAACTTGTCTTTGAGAACCCTTAAGATGATTCCTTGAAGTGTTCTGCTAGCACAGAGACGCCACTAAGGTTGCCACGCCTTAGATAAGTCGATTGCATGAAATAAAGGGAATCCCTCCCTTAAGTAATTTTTGGACAAAGCCAAGCTTTCAAGATGAAGCTAATTTCGAAATTGATGATTTTTCTTTTTCATTAAGAAATAAATGTTACAATATATAGTACAATAAAAGAAACCCTAATAGTGAAAAAGACTAAAACACCATAAATTGCTAACTTATGGCTAATTAAAAGTTATGCCCTTAATGGTCATTTAACAACCTAGACAACTTTCCAATAAAGTAAAAAGTAATAGAAACTTAATCAAAAACTTTGCCAAGAAATTCAATAAATGAAAAACAACAAAATCACAAAAATCCAATAAAGGTGCCTAATAAGTCAATAAATGTGGAAAACTTCTCCCAAAATGTCTAAAGTTGTCTCCTTGCACCAAAAGCTCCTAAATTTCGTGGCCTTCATGTAACAAGGCCCAAATTATGTGTCTCAAGCCCATTAAGTCTTGTCTTGGCCGAATATTTGGTGTCGGACTTGATTCGGCTTGATTTGTCAAAACTGCTTCTATATTGGGCTTGCGTCATTCTCATATATTTCAATCCGATTCTTTAGGTTTGTAAGTTGTCTTGGACTTGAAGATTGAATACAAATTAACCCACAATAAGCCCAATTAAACTCTGTCGTCGATACCCTCTGGAGGGTATCCTGGATCATATCAGTATCATAATCAAGTCTGGGACTTGGTAGATGCACCTTAAGGGATAAAACCCATAGGCTGCAAGTGGATTTACAATCGTAAAACTGATGCAGAAGGCAACATCCAAACCTATAAGGCTAGGTTGGTGGAGAAAGGTTATAGACAAATCCAAGGAATTAACTATGACGAAACCTTCTCACCTGTTGCAATGATAAAGTCCATTCGAATTTTACTGGCACTAGCTACACACTTTGATTATGAGATTTGGCATATGGATGTCAAAACAGGTTTCCTTAATGGGAACCTCGTAGAGGAAGTCTATATGACACAACCTGAGGGGTTTGCATCTAAGGATGATCATAATAAAGTATGCAAGCTTAAACGATCCATTTATGGACTCAAGCAAGCCTCCAGAAGTTGGAATATACGATTTGATAAGACAATAAAAGAATTTAACTTCATCAAAAATGTAGACGAGCCTTGTGTTTACAGGAAAAGTAGTGGGAGTGCTGTTATATTTCTTGTATTATATGTCGATGACATATTATCATTGGGAATGATATTCCCATGATGCTAGCCACCAAGCAATGGTTATCTCAGAATTTCTCCATGAAAGATTTGGGAGAAGCAGTCTACATCCTCGGCATTAAGATCTACAGTAATAGATCTAAGAGGTTGTTAGGAATTTCTCAATCTACGTACATAGATAAAGTTTTGAAAAGATTCAAAATGGAAGATTCCAAAAGAGGTAATTTACCTACTTGTCATGGAATCAAATTATCTAAGGAGTAATGTCCACATACTCCTTCAGATAGAGAGCGTATGAGTAGGATCCCTTATGCTTCAGCAATAGGATCGACCATGTACGCCATGCTATATACAAGACCTGATGTCTCTTATGCTCTTAGCATAACGAGCAGGTATCAGACAAACCCTGGTGAGCAACACTGGGCAGCTATCAAAACAATCCTCAAGTATCTGAGAAGAACTAAGGATGTGTTTTTGACATATGGAGATTGTTCTGAGATGAAAGTCATTGGTTACTGTTATGCGAGCTTTGAGACCAATAGGGATGACAGCAGATCGCAAACAGGACATCTGTTTACTTTGAATGGCGGTGTTGTCATTTGGAAAAGCTCAAAGCAGTCAACTACAGCGGACTCCACCACTGAAGCCGAGTATATTGCAGCATCTGAGGCTACTAAAGAAGCAGTCTGGATAAAGAAGTTCATCATGGAGCTGGAAGTGCTTCCCACGATAAAGAATGGCGTCGCAATGTACTGTGACAACATGGGTGCCATTGCTCAATCAAAGGAACCAAGGTCCCACCAGAAATCCAAGCATGTACTCAGGCGATTTCATCTCATCAGGGAGATTGCTGAGAGAAAAGAAGTTATTATAGAGAAAATACCCACAGAAGATAATCTTGCAGATTCTCTGACTAAAGGGCTGACTCAACAAAAGCATGATAGGCACACCCGAGAGTATGGTGTCCAGATTCATACTAGTTGGCTATACTACAAGTGGGAGATTGTTAGGGATATGCCCTATACCCAACTTGTGGATGGGCTATATGTACATGTATTTGTAATATTTTCATCAATTAATAAAATGACAATCTTTATTATACGTGTCTTACATAACTTATATGAATCATCAACACTGTAATAAAGCCCTTAGAGTAATAAGACGATGGCTTCCACGCCTTATGAGAATCACTACTCTTAAATGTTCCTAGTCATAGTTTTGTGAATAATCTGGGCGTTCACAAAGCAGAGAGACTAATATGATGATATGATCCACCCTTAAGTGGGGTAGCCTATCTCATAGGCTACTAGCGGAGATCCGTCTGCTTGGTGTATCACATGGATGCATGAGTTGCTCGTGTCCATCAAACTGACCGCCGAAAGTTTTCATATGAAGTGTTTATCCCATGTGTCTGTGAGAACTTTCATGTATCGATTATATGACTAGTCCTTAGACTTGAGGTATTTACAATCTTATGTGTGGATCAAATAACTTTGACATTCTCCTTCCCCAGTTCAAAAGATCCGGTCATAAGGGTATGATTTGGTCATTTGTTGAAACACATGAAGTTTGTAAAGAGAAAACAGAGAATCGCCACTCTCTCGGATAATATTTTCTTATAAGAGTAGTATTTCAATTCGCGGGTTGATTTGTGTGATCAGTGCTTGAGACTGTGGCCACAGCGGAGAATCATGTGAGATTCTTGGGTTAGCACAATTCATGACACTATCAATATCATACCTTTGACCATATGGGTAGACACTTTCTGTACCCTAGGTCAATAGGTGGGGATATAGTGAGGTGAGTGACCGTATCATATGTAAATTGCATACAGAATGGGTATATATATCTTTCCTTCTCATTTGGGGGCTTTGGCATGTTGCTAAATGTCAACCTTGGTCATTGAAATCGAACGACCATCTGATCGGAGGATAATTTATGTTCGATTAAATTATCACGATTCATTTCATGTCCAACTTGAGGGGAACCCAAAAGGTCACACACAACAAAGTCGAAATCAATGGTTAACAGTGCACAGTACAAATATAACAGCATATATGATTGCTGTAGGAATTATTCATAAATGGTTCAATGTGATTAATTATTGAACAAATCATTTATGAGGTTCCATAGTGGCTTAGGGATTGGTGAATGACGATGGGGGCACTTTGGGAATTGGAATTTCAAAAAAATATTACTATTCACGTGAATAGTAACGTGAATAGTTTGTTATTTGTTTTGAATTCCAATTCATCCCAAACTCTTATTAGGGTTTTATAATCTCATTAAACCACTAAATTAAGATCCAATGGCTAAGATTAAATTAGTTTTTTTCCCACATTGGATTCTTAATTAATTTTGTTGTCTTTGTAGCACTATATAAATCCAAAGAATTCTTCACAAATTTTTACACCAAACCTTTCATATATTGGGTTTATATAAGTGAGCAACTCTAAAGTTTAAGAGTAAGCCACTGATTTTGAGGATCCTTAAGTCTAATTGACCAGAGGAACCTCGAGTTAAGAGTTTTGAGGTATTTTCCTACGCTAGCACCAAGGGCAAAATACCCGTGCACTGAAGGCGTAGTCTTGCCGTTGAGTTTTGGCTTTGGTGTGTGCATCTTTGGAGGCCACACACTTGGGTGGCTCTTTGGAACGTGGAAGAGCTTGCTGAGTTCGAGAAAAACTTATAGATTGGAGGGAGGACTAGAGGAGTCTACGGTTCAAGTAAGTCTTTTTCTTTCTTTATTTTATTTAGAGTTCTTATGATAGTTAGCATGTTTAGGTTTATGTTCTTTGCATGTTTTATGAGTTTTATACTTAGAATATATAGTAACATGCCTAGGCTTGTAGAATAATTAAAACAAATGGGTCTTGGGCAAAGGGAAAGCGGCATAATAATTTTGATTTTCCGCTGCGCACTCGCGGCCGCTTCCCAACAAGTCAAGCACTATGTGTCACAGATGATTACTGACATCGAATAGCTAGGTCAGCTGGGCATAACCTTCGAGGCTGAGACTTCCATAGATTTGATCTTAAAGTCTATGCCCGAATACTGGGGCGAGTTCATCATAAACTGTAATATGATAAACCAAGAAAAAACTCTTGGAGAGTTAATGGCGATGCTTAAAGAGGTAGAGCCAGAGCTTCTAAAGGGCAAGAAGCGTGAGGCGCACCTTACTTCGACATCCCAGATGACCAAGGCTTGGCAGATGGCTTCTGGGGTGTGAAGAAAAGGAAGAAAAAAGGCAAGGCTAAATCATCACAGTCTTCTGGGAAGACTAAGGACATATCCAAAGACTTCTGCCTACATTGTGGCAAACGGGGTCACTAGAAGCATGACTGCCGTGAGTACAAGGCGGAGTTGGAGGAAGAGAAGACGGGCAAGGCTCCGGCTTCAGGTATGTTTGTTATAAACATGTCCACTACTAATTTTAAAAATTGGATTTTTGATTTTGGATGTGGTACTCACATATGTACTGGTGTGCAGGATCTGCTGATTAGCAAGGTACTGGCTTCAGGCGAGATTGACCTACGAGTCGGAAACAGGACAATAGTCTCTGTTTTGGCCTTTTGGGACCTATGTTTTGTATTTGCCCTTGGGGCATGTAATTATATTAGGTGACTATTATTTTGTACCTAGTTTGACTAAGGAACATCATCTCTGCATTTTGTTTAACCCGTTGCGACCTTTGTATTCTGGAACACTAGGTGTTTTGTATATAAAGATAACATTTTGATATGTACAGTAGATGTTAATAATAATAGTCTTTATATTTTGAATATATATGAATCTCAAACATATAATATGACAAACAAAAGGCTCAAACTAAGTAACACGGATGAGACTTATCTGTGGCATTGACGTCTGTGACGCATTAACAAGACTCGTATATCCACTCTTTGGAAGAATGGATACTTGGACGGATTTGATTCCAATTCAAATGACGTCTGCGAATCTTTTTTATTAGGCAAAGTGCCTAAAACACCTTTTAGTGGTAAGGGTGTACGTGCCGCCGAGCTGTTAGCCCTCGTTCATGGTGACGTATGTGGGCCCATGTCTAGCCAGGCTAGAGGTGGATATGAATACTTCGTAACCCTTACGGATGTTGCATCGCGTTATGGTTATGTGTATCTTATGAAACACAAATCGAAAACTTTTGATAAATTCAAAGAGTTTCGACACGAAGTAGAAAAACAGACTGGTAAAAGTATTAAACATTACGGTCGAACCATGGTGGAAAATGCTTGAGCAATGAGTTTCTTGATTACTTGAAAGAGTATGGTATTTTTTTCATAGTGGACTCCTCCCGGAACACTAAATTAAGTGGTGTGTCCGAACGGAGAAACCAAACTTTGTTGGACATGGTAAGGTCAATAATGAGTCGCACTGAGCTATCAATTTCCTTCACGGGATACGCATTGAACAATGCATTACTTATTTTGAATAAGGTTCCGACAAAGTCTGTTGGACAGACTCCATATGAAATATGGACAGGAAAGAAACCGGGTTTCTCATTCCTGAAGATTTGGGTATGTTGGGCATATATTAAACGTTTGGATGGTGCCAAACTAGAACCCAAATCGGATAAGTGCCCATATGTAGGTTGTCATAGGGAAACCAAAGTATATTACTTATACAACCCACAAGAGAACAAGGTATTTGTTGCTCTCCATACGGGTTTCCTTAGAGGAATTTCTAAATGCAGTGGTAAGTGGGAGGAAAGTAAAACTCGATGAAAATCAGAGTAATATTGTTCATGGCACCGATCCCTAACGGAACACTAATAGTTCATCAGGGATGAGACTGTTCCACAATCTTCTAAAACACAAGAACCGCGTAGGTCGGAGAGAGTCAGAAAACAACCTAAGAGGTATGGGTTTCTGATCTCACCTCACGTAGACATTAGTCTTATTGAGGATAATGAGCTGGCTACGTATGAGGTAGCGATACAAGGTATCGACTCCGCTATATGGCAATGTGCCATGAAGTCTGAAATGGATTCCATGTATACAACCAAGTTTGGACACTGGTTGATGTATCAGAAGGCATTGTGCCTATTGGTAGCAAATGAGTCTCCATGGTGAAGACAAACATGGATGGCAACAAACAAACGTACAAAGCTAGGCTTGTAGCGAAAGGGTATCGTCATCAACATGGTGTTGATTATGACGAAACCTTTTACCCGTTGCCATGATTAAATCCATTCGGATAATGATTGCTATTGCTGCATATTTCGATTATGAAATATGGCAACTGGACGTCAAAACCGCTTTCCTTAACGGAAACTTTTTGGAGGATGTTTTATATAACAGCCCAACGGTTTTGTCGCGCCAAAACATGTAAACTAGGTTTGCAAGTTAAATCGATCCATTTATGGATTGAAGCAAGCATCGTGTTTTTCGAACCAATGTTTTGATGAGATCATAATGGTATATGGTTTCATTCAAAACGATGATGATTCTTGTGTATATAAGAAGGTTAGTGGGAGCGCACTGACAATGATTGTCCTATACGTTGATGATGTATTGCTTCTTAGCAATGACATTCCCATATTTAAATCGATGAAAGCTTGGCTTTCATTAAAATTCTCTATGAAAAACTTGGGAGATGCATCATTTATTCTAAGAATAAGGATCTACTGGGATAGATCTAAAAGTTGTTGGCACTCTCCGAGAACTCGTACATTGAAAGACATGTACGCGACCTGGTGTCTCATATGCTTTGAGCATGTGGAGTCACAATCAGGCCGATCCAGGTGATGGTCACTGGATTGATGTTAAGAACATCCTTAAGTATCTTAAAGGAACTGATGATGCTTTCTTAATCTATGAAGATGGAGAACTTGAGGTGACTAGGTTCACCAATGCAAGTTTCCAAACCGATAAAGGCGACTGTAAGTCGCAATAAGGGTACATATTTTGTTTGAACAACGGAACAATGAGCTTGAAATCTTCCAAGCAAGATACTGTTGCCGATTCAACAACAAAAGCGGAATATATTGATGTGGCTGAGGCATCAAAAGAAGCATTTTGGATCTATAAAATTCCTAATTGGATTAGGAGTAGTTCTGTTAGCAGTTGAGCTGGGCTACAACACAGGCTAAAGAATTACGGTCTCATCAATGATCCAAGTATGTACTTCGATGGTTTCATCTGATTCGTCAGATCATTCATTGTGGCGATGTCAAGATCGATAAGATCGTTTCAGATGATAACCTTGCAGATCCGCTGACGAAAGTGATATCTCAGCAAAAGCATGAGTGACCCGTACATAGGTCAGGTGTTGGACACTTGAGTGATTGGCTATAGGCCAAGTGGGAGATTGTTGGAATAGTATCGGATTAATAAGATATGAGACATTATTAATCCACGAAAGGTTTAATCATTAAATATCCCTAGTCGTAGTATTATCGAGACTGGACATCGATAATGTGGAATAGGCTAGTATTACACTTGTGTATGTTATGGAAGCTTAACGACATAGTTCTCGTATATTTAAGTATTGGATACTTTTTTTTTTTTTGGATAAGGTAAGTATTATAACCAAAAGGAAAACTATACAAGAGCAAAGGGGCATCCCCCAGGATCTAGAGAGGACATGCCCTCCTAGAAGAAAGCCAAACGGCTACAAGAGATCAACTAAAGATGTCATCGGGCAAGTGCCACGAAAGGTGAAGCCATTTATTGTCATAAGATGGATTCACCTTACGTAAAGAACTAACACGATTCCGAACATCAAAAACAATATCATATAGAAGAACAGAAACTGGCCTAAGAGGTATATCATGAGTGCGAGCATTCCTCTCCCTCCATATATGGTAAACTGACGCTGCAAAGGACAGACGAACCAGAAGATGATATAAAGAGGCACCGGAGAACTGACAAAGCCACTCAACAGTTTGGCGCCAATCTCGACAGCTCCAATCTAATCCACACATGGCTAGCACAGATGACCAAACCCTTGATGAAAAGAGGCACTGAAAGAAAAGATGATCGATGTCCTCACTCGAACAACCACAAAGGATACACCGCGAGCATGAGGATATACCAAATTTCATCAGACTGTCCTGAGTACAAAGGCCTCCCTGAATAGACATCCAAAGAAGAAAAGAATGGCGGGGAATAGATTTCCGGAACCAGACAACTCGGGACCAAGGCATCTCGGGTCTCATTGACCTCAAAGCATTCCAGGAACTATCCACAGAAAATCTCCCATGTCTATCATCCTCCCAAACCAGCACATCCTCCCTCAAACTAGAAGGAGACGGAAGGTGAGTCTGAACCAAATCAACAAGAGCAGCAGATCTAGAAGGGGGCCAATGCCAAGCAGAATCAGAGATATGGAAGCAACTGTCGCCATCCTATCCAAGCTAGAATCATAAATCACTCTCTCGCCCAACGAGTCCTCAATCGGGCCTACAGGATGCCAATTATCAAACCACAATAAAGTCGACTCACCATTCCCAATACTCACTCTCATCCGCCGACGGGACCAAGAACGAAGCTCCAAAATCTTACGCCAACTCCAAGAGCAATCAGAAGGACGTGGGATCTCCCAAAAACTTCTCCCCCTCAGTAAATAAGAGTAAACCCAAGTAGACCAAGAAGAAACCTGGCCAGAACAGAGAAACCAAATATGCTTGACAATAGCCACTCTATTCCAAGCTTCCAGACTCTTTATACCCAGCCCCCCCCTCCTTAAGAGGTAAACAAATTTTGCTCCAAGCTACTCTAGCCCCAGTAGGGATAAGCGCACTACCCTTCCAAAGGAAAGAACGAAGGATAGTCTCCACCTTCCTAATCACTGACTTAGGAAGAATAAATAAAGAAGACCAATAAACTTGAATGGAGAACAAAACAGACTTTATAAGCTGGAGCCGACCTGCATAAGAGAGAAACTTACAACTCCAACTTTTAGCACGCATAACAATACGATCCACAAGAGAAGCACAGTCAGAGGCCCTAAGTTTAGTAGAGATCAAAGGAACCCCCAAATACCTCACAGGAAGAGTCCCCACCTGGAATCTTAACACATCACACAGTTGGTCTTGCATAGAAAGAGAGATGCCAGAAGAGAAGAGATGACTCTTAGCTGGATTCGGAATTAAACCTGATAAACCACTGAACTGCCCAATACAATCCTTGATCAAAGAAACAGAGGATGCATCTGCTTTACAAAAAATCATAAGGTCATCTGCAAAACAGAGATGAGTAAGACGGTCCTTTGAACACCGCCAGTGGAACTGGAAACCTGGATCAGTAGCCATATTACGAAGAAGGCCTGATAAAACTTCCATAGCCAAAACAAAAAGATAATGAGACATAGGATCACCTTGTCGCAACCCACGACCCCCAGAGAAAAATCCATGCAGCTCTCCATTAATAGAAACAGAGAATCTCGTAGTAGTCATACACTCCTGAATCCAACCCACCATCCTCTCAGGAATACCAACAGTCCGCAGAACCTCAACCAAAAAATCCCAACGAACAGTGTCATAAGCTTTCATCAAGTCAATCTTAAGAGCACACCTCGGGGAACTGCCATTCCGGTGATAATTCCGAACCAATTCCTGACACAAGAGAATATTGCCGCTAATACGCCTTCCCTCGACAAAAGCAGATTGATTCTGACTGATCACTGAAGGGAGAATGACCTTAATTCTGTTCGCAATCAGCTTAGCAATGCACTTGTAAATGGTGTTACAACAAGAAATGGGCCTATAATCCTTAACCTGGGTAGGATTAGGAATCTTAGGAATCAGAGCAATGGATGTAGTATTTACCTGCCTCAAAAGACGTCCAGAAGAAAAGAATGAATGAATAGCACATAAGACATCATTCCCCACAATATTCCAACACTTCTTAAAGAAACCCGAATTAAACCCATCCGGACCTGGAGCTTTATTGTCTTTCAGCCCGAACAAAACAGCCTTAATCTCCTCATCCTCAACCTCTCGAGAAAGAGCCATACTCTGCTCCTCAGTCACATGTCTAGTAATAGCAGAATGGAGGGTCACCCTATCAAAATCCTGCTGACGATGCTGAGGACCTAAAAGGGACTCAAAAAAAGAAACAATCTCATCTCTAACCAAAGCATCTTCCTCCACACGGGTACCATCCTCCTTAGTAATAGAAGTAACCTTACTACGGCCATGAAAACTCTTCATAGCGGTAAAGAAGAACTTAGAATTCTGATCCCCAAGGTTAAGCCACTGAACACGAGATTTATGTCTATTAAAGCCTTCTTCAGCCCGACTCAAATCACCATAACTCACTGAAAGACGAGCTTCCTCAGCTAACAGAGCAGGGCCACTGGGGAAGTCCTGTAAAGCACACTGTACTCTATCCAACTCCTTCCTGATCTCCAAAACTCGACAAGAAATCTTAGAGAAATGCTCAACATTAAATTTCTTCAAAGCCGCCTTAACATTCTTTAGCTTACAACATAACCGGAACATTGGAGTACCATGAACATCAATATCCCAAGCCCTAGCCACAACAGAAAGAAAATCAGGATGATCCACCCAAAACTGAAAGATTTAAAGGGAATTTTCCTTTTAGGGAGCTCTGCAAGCTTAACAACCATAGGAGAGTGATCAGAAATCCGGGAAGGAAGAAAGCGGGCAGAAGAACCCGGGAAAATACACTCCCAAGAAGGATTTACCAGAACACGGTCCAACTTGCGCCAAATAGGAGACTGAATCTGCTTATTAAACCAAGTAAACTTACACCCAGAAAACTGCAGATCATCCAAGCCAGCTTGACCCAAACAGCAACCCAAGTCATCTTTCCAAGCTGGCCAAGCCACAGATCCACCACTATGCTCAAACGGAGAACGGATAGCATTGAAATCACCTAAAACAAGCCATGGGGAATCATCAACCATACTACCACAATTAAGCAGGTCAGCCCAAAGTTCTCGCCGCTTCTCGTAATCACACTCACCATAAACCACTGAAACTACACAATTCCAAACCCCAGAAATAGGAGTCACACGGCAGTGAATAGCTTGAGCTGAGGACTGAATAATGCTAACAACAACATCACTAGGATTCCAACATACCCAGATACGACCAAACTGACTAATATCAGAATGGCAAAAAAAACTTCCAAGAAGGATTAATCGCACGAGAGACATTCATAAGATTAACCTCCTTAACCTTGGTTTCAACTAAACCACACAACGAGAGCTTCTCCTCACTAAAAAACCTCCTGACTTCAGCATGTTTTAATGGGTCATTGAGACCTCTAATATTCCAACAACCAAAAATCATTAAAACAGATGAAAAAAGGCCAAACCCACAAATCAACGTCGACGACCCCCCCCCCCAGAAGTCTTCCACTTCTGACTCCTTTTACCATCTGAACCCTTTTTGGATTTGTTACCATAAGTCAATTTCTTAGAGTCCAGGGAATCAACAGCCTTAATAGCCAAACTGTTAACCAACGGAGTAGGCGAATCATAAACTGCAGACGGCGAGCACTCATTTACCTCAGTATAAGGAAGATCCTCACCAAGCTGTGAAGAGTCAATGGAGTTTTCCCCTTTCAAATTACCATCTATCACCATAGAAGCAGTCTCAGAAGAAATCACAGGCAGAGAATGAGTAACCAAAGTCGGATTCAACCCATTAGAAGAACACTCTCCCAAAACAAGAGTTCTCTCAGCAATCAGAGGCACCACATCACTCGAACTAACAGGATGGTTCAAAGAAGTACCCTTAACTTTCTTATTTTTAGTGACCGGGATCCAAGCCCCCTCCTGAGCCTTAGCAGAATCAAAAGGAGCATCCTTATTCGTAGACGGAGGAGGTGGCTTAGGAATAGCAGGCTGAGGAAGACTTTTAATCTCCTTACTAGGTGCCTTTTTGGGGCACGAATTCACCGAGTGCCCAAAAACTTCACAAGTAGAACATTTCACAGGAACCCATTCAAACTCAACCCTAATAGGAACCCTAGTGCCATTAGGGTATTGGAACACAATCTCCTCGATAAGGGGATTCCGAGCATCAATCTCAACACAAACACGAGCAAAGCTGAGACGTTTCCTGGACTGGGTAATATGGTCAACATTGAGAGGTTTCCCAACTGCACTTGCCACACAGCTAATCCCTTTCGCCGTCCATAAAGAAAAAGGAAGGTCAAAAAGTCTGAGCCAGACCGGAACCTTGAACAAATCCTCCTTAGTCAAAGATAAATTAGAATGCCAAAGTTTTAAAACCAACGGCCTATTAGCCATATGCCAAGGGGCTCCATCCAACACCACACCAGCCTCTTGAAGGCTATTGAATCTAAACAAAAAGAAACCATTCTCGGACGTAAGGACTTCTAACAAACCCATCCTTCCCCATAACTTGTGTGCAATAGAATTGACAGTTTGGAAGGGTAGACGTTTTCCACAAAATAACCAACTAAAGTATTCTGCCAGTACACACTCCCTTCTTCAAAGACTTCTGCAGGTGGGCATACAACAACCTTACCATCAATAATATTAGGTTTAACATAATGTAGAGCAGTGGAAGAAAATGTCGAATCAAGATTGTCAACTCCCACAGAACCATTCAAGGCAGTGGCATAACTCTTAGTACCACCAGAAAAACCCCCATCTTTTACTACAGGATTCGCCGGCACCACCTCCTTACGCACACCCAAGGCATCACCAGACACTCTTCTACCGGTCAATTGGGTATCAATCTGCCTCACAGCACCACCAATTACATTAACAGAATCCATCAAGACACTACTATCAGAACCAAGCAAACTCACTCCATCCAACCTGCCTTCAGTGCTAACTACAACACCAGAACCCCTATCAGAACCAACACCAACTACACCCACATCTGCCTTAGCTCCAGGAGCACACCAACCTTCTTACGGTCAGTACCAGGACCAGATACACCATTCTCCAATCCATTCTTTACAACCCTTACATCCCTTACATCTGAAGCCAAACAACCCACAGACCCCCCTGCAATAACACAGTCTGAAACCACAACTGGTAGGAAACCATTCACCTTAGCATCACAAATCACATTCTCTGCATCAACTGAAACAACCACACACGCCGAGGATGTCAACACCTCAATACCAGATTTCCCAACAACATCTTGGCCAGCAGCCACTACTGGCTTAGAAACATTGCCCACCAAAATTGAATCAACAATACCAGTAGTTACACTCGGAGACCAGACACCAAGCAATCCAGCAGAGCCACCACCAACTCCATGTCCAATAACACCCTCAACGGAACGAACAACACCAGGGTCAAAATCCAAAATCTCATTATTCAACACATCAATGCCACCTTCACCCAAACAATCGGCAGATCTACACACAATGTTAGTGCCAAGAGCACAAAAATCGCTGGCCGAAACAGAAGCAACACCAAACTCAGGCAAATAAGAGCCTGAACAACCAGCAGGAACACCAAAATCACCTTGACCCGGAACACCTGCAACGGCGGAGACAGAACCAGATGGGGAGATAACACCAGACCCACTATCACCAATAACCAAGCTAGAGGCTGAAGCGACTCCTTCTGAGAAAGTCAATGCCGCCGGCGCTGAGGAAGGAACCGAGAGGGCCACGAGATCCGACGATGGCTTCGAGCAAACCGAACCCAGCACAACCTGCGAAGCATTAGAGGCCAACGAGGTAGCCCTAACAGCTCTACGGCCAGTGCCAGGGAGGCGCGGCCCCACGATAGGGAGACCAGAAGGAGGCATAATGAAAGAAACGGTGAGGAGGAAAATAAGGAGAGCAAAAGAGGCGAAAGTAGAAAGGAAAGGAGAAAAAAGGGGGGAAACCGGAATATAAAAGACCAAAACCGATCTAAGAAAAATAAAGGAAAGAAAATAGATCTGAGAAAACAAATGGGTAACAAGAGGAGAAAGGCACGGGGAAAATAATTTTAGTAAAAGCCCAGATCTGAGAAGAGAGAATCAATTTGGTAGAAGACCAAAGAGATCCAGGTACACGAAAGTATTGGATACTTATGCAAGCGTGATATGAGGTTCTGTTAGCCGTTGGATCGGGAACAGCTTCACTCTGGATAGACCCCTCGGAATCCCATTGGTAGTATGACTATGTGTCTATGGGAATCCGAATCAGGGTAGGTTTATATGGTCTTAACCTGAGACTTGCATCGCTAATACTAGCGACAATCAGTATACTTTGGTTTTGGTCGTCTGGGGCTTTAACAGGTTCTGTGTACGTCTCTTCTGGGTATACTGAGAATCGTAGTGTATTGGGTGTGATGTCAAGGATGGAAGTATCACTTCAGTCATATGGAGATGATGATCACACAGGGATACATAACTAGTACTCTCAAATGTTGCAGCTATCGGGTTAGTATGACTAGGTCATGATTATCCGATTAAAGAGACAAGTTGCAGTGATCTGATATATGCTTCGTACGGGGCAGACACAATTCCAGCCCCAGGCCTAGAATGTGACATCTGATACTGGATCGTAATACGCAATACATAGTATATTATTCCTTATATAGATTATATATTTTTCGTTGAATATTTCTGGAGAATTGGATAGGCACAGTACTTTGCTAGAAGCCAACCATATCTTGTAAATCGGTAAGAACGTGGTACGGGGTATGCACGTGTTCGGATAGTCCGACGACCAAATTTACTGCCAACATATCCAGGGATCTCTTGGGTCGCTTCCCAAAGATTCACCGATGACATTTGACTCGAACAGAATTAATCTATGATTAATTATGAGATATAAAATTAATATACGATTAATTGCGGCAAGAATTTATCTGGGATAAAATTCGAATAGAAGAGAGAACGTTATTAATTTGGAATTAATCGATTAAATAATATATTGGATATATTAATTGAAATCCGATTTCAAAGCGGAATTAAAATTAGATTTTAATTCGGGCGAACGAACTCATTTGGAATTAATTCGCAAGCGACTTTCGTAATAATTTTGATAGGCATTATTATTTAATTAAATTAGATTTAATTACATCGTGACAGAAAATTCGTTTAATCGGATTAAACGAACCCGAGCCCGAAGTGTGTTGAGCAAGCCACTTGAATTTTAAATTTGAGAAGTGGGGCCCACCAATTTTGCTTTTGCTTTTTTGAAAAGCATATACACATTTTGGTGGTTGACTTTGGTAATTGGTTTTTAGAAAACAAATATCAAAAACACAAAACCCTCTCCCTCTCCCTCACTTGGCCATGACTTCTTCTTCTCCAAAGAAAGATTTTGTTGCAAAATTTTTCTTAAGCTAGCACTTAAATAGTAAATCAAGGTGATAGGGAAACTCACCCTTGGGTTGAAAAGATTCAACAAAGCTTGGAGCTTCAACAAATACAAAGAAATTTTTGAAATCTCAAATTCGTTCATTGTAAGTTTTTTTTTCCGCAAACTTCTTTAATATTCACACACAAATCATCTTAGTGATCTTGTGGCATGTGTAGGACACTAACAACCTCAATATACACACTTCACAATCTAATTTTAATCTTCTAATCTCATAATCCCTACTAGCTCAACAATTAAGGTTTCTTTTAAGGTTGGAACAACTCATGTCAAAATCAACTCCCATGCCTATATTCTCATCAAATGGAACCCCAAACGTGTTATCATCATCATCATATCATTCATATTATCAAAATTAAGAATTCAAGATTTGGGTCAACATAATCTTACCTTATTTCTTAAGTTTTCTTTATTTTCCAAAACCCCCATGCTTGTTAAGCCTTTCTTCTACTTCTTCTTTTTCTTTTTCTTCTTCTTCTCTTCCTCCATTCACGTTTTCTTCTGCTTCTTTTGTTTCAATTTTTGGTATTTGTGAATAGTGTCTCACTTAAATACTTGGCCATTGAAAAAAAGAAAAATGTAGAATTTTCAAGAAACTTGTAGAAATTACTAGAATGCCCTCGGGTACTATTCATCCAAAATTTTGATCTGTATTTTTAGCCCATTTCTGCTCGGAATTTGGAAAAATAATCAACTCGAAAGTTGTAGATATCGATCTCGGATTTTCGGCGGTATAACATTCATAAAAATCAGAGTTCATATGAGAAAGTTTCGGCCCAAATACTATGGGTTGTTCAGAGTGGAACATCATAGAATCCCGTATCGAAGTTTCACGAAATTTATTGTTTATCCATAAAGTCGTTCCACGAATGTATATATACTCGGACATAATTTTATATTACGTAACACTCATCCCTTGAGATAACAGTACTATAGCCAACAGTGGTAGAGACCACCGGTCATTATAAATTCTCCACCTAAATAGGATTTGTCCTCGAATCCTCTTTAAACTTGGGATTTTATCATGAATCGCAAGATTTATGGAATCCTTATAAATCACAGCCTTAAACTGACTGCATACCCATCTTTTTTCTATTCACCGTATAATATCACTCCTCATTGATTTCCGAGTGCTACTAATATGCCACAAGATAATGTGACGATCATACTGAACCTAGAATGTCATTACTTGGAAGTTACAATTAGAGTTGTACATTAACTTGTTAATGTAAAATTCTTACTTTGCTGCAACTATACTATGTTATCGGGAATGATATTCGGCTTAACAACGAAGATCTCTGCCCGGCTGTTCATTTCCACCTGACTAGTAGGTATATGTTATGTAAGCTATTACAGAGTTTGTGGCTTCAGTGAACATCCTTTAAATTATTTACTGAGAAATATTATCTTGTTCTTGTTTCATTAAGATCTTCGCTGAGTATTCTTAACTACCTCATTTTCGGACCTCCAGTCGTGCTCAACATACGTTGTCTCCAGGAAATCCCTTTCTAGATCTTTAGTTATGTTTAACAACCATTGACTTAATCAGGTTCTTAGTAGCTGGTACCTTTGACTCTAAAAATAATGACGTCTCTACGGTCAGGCTTCCCATTCTCATTTCTTTTTGAAATCTATAAGCTTACCTGAGTGATCCCTGTCATTATTTGCAATGCTTGTTCGCGATACTCTTCTTGCTCCACTTGTCTAACTTGATTTTAATATTCGTACTTAGCTACTTAACTTCCTATATTCTCCTGCCAAAGTGCTTATGAGCTTCTCTTCTTCAAGTTCCAATATTATTACTCATTTATGGGGGCTTAGGGCTTCTTAGCTTGCCGGTATTTAAAACGTTGCTTCTGGGTAGTTTCCTAGTGGTCCTCTCCAATTGGCTAAAAAAAATTCAAGCTTAAGTGCGTGCACCTCAGCGCTCAAGTCATATTCCCCGCTATTAATATCGACGCTGGCGATTTGGTTTCTGGCTAAAATTTATGGTGTTTCGTACTTTGCTTCCATTGCCACTATAAATTTGTTTGCTATTCCTTCATACCAACTTGTTCTCTAATCCTGGTTACATACTAGGATACTCTCTCTTTATTTTTTTACGTACAGTAGTAGACTTATTTTCTCAGTTCTATATTATACTTATTTACCGTCATTGCACCTTAATCATTTTATTACCAAGCCTTTTGTTTGTTGACCTTTTTGTCTACTCTCCTGTTTTGTATCTAAAACTTCTATGATCTACATCTTCGTCCCCTCATCCAAGGGATGTCACCTTTCACATGTCCCAAGTCATGTTAAACACTGTTTCCTCATATCCTTCTCACTGCTTAACTAGTACCTTCTTTTTTCCTTGCCTTATCTAATAACTTCTCTTCTAAATCTCTTACTTAGAGCTATTTCATTTTCTATTCTATTCTGGTATTGTATCTAAAGGCTTTATGTTTCAGTCTCATTTCACCATGCATTGTCTCATTTCTGAGGATATCTTGAGACGAACTTCAAGTCCATCTTTATTGCTATTGGTTAACAAGGTTGGGAGGGTGGGAACTTTATCTTGAGGCCATTCTGTTACGATGATTTGGTGATACATATCCTTCACCTAGGACACTCGTGTATACGTGTCTGGTGTCCTTTCCTATACTAGGGTACTACTGCTAAAACTTGTTTGGCTTGCCTTCTCCAACCTGACTCCTGATCATTTTCAGTAATCAATCACTCCACATTTTCCACAAAATCACTATAGAGTCATGCTCTCTAACAACTTTCCCGTACTGCCTCTGTAATCATTCTTGTATAGTCTATGTCGTTTAACCCTCAAACTTCGTTATTTTCTTCCTCTAAGTACTGTTATACTGTATTTGGTATTTCCTTAAGAAATTTACTCCACTACAAAGGTTCCTTGAACTTCTTCCTCCTTACTTTCTGAAGACTCTATCAACTTCAATTACTTAGGATATCTTTTTTCAGAATCTTTAGTTCAGGTACTACTCTATACCTAGTCTTTTCTTCGTACTACCATGAAATTCTTTATAAATTGTTCACTATATTCCTAAAAATCGTTCTCCCTTCTTTCTTGGTACTTCTAAGTTTTTTACTTCTTTACGGGTTTTCCTTAACTCAACTGTGGCTTTTTGACATGGTTCAACTTATCATAATTTCAAACTATTCTATCTCATACTCTTTATCTATGATTCATTGAACTCATAGATTTAGCTATCTAATCATATCGTAATTCATCTAATCTCTCAATTGCTCTTCCTTATTGGTTCTTTTCTTATTAGACTCTAAATTGGGAATGTATACATGCTCACGTGTCTGGTTCGGTGTTTATATGCTTACAAAAATCCGGAAGGAAAAGTTTTTATTCATTCTGTAGGAGATTGGTCGACTACTCCATGTCTCGGGGTCCCACAATTACCATCAATTCACTACACTACTATCTTCTCATTATGTTATCTTTGTTCCTAAATGCACCAAATTTCCTTATTACCTATTGCGTTCCTCTTACCATTTACATATCATATTCTTTGCTCTACGCCTTGCTACTGAGGCTAACGGTGGTTCATTCTCTTATCTTCTTCTTAGATCCCCACTTCATGTTCTTGCTATAAACCTCGATTTGGTCACTCTATTCTATTGTCCATACTGGTACTCTTGCCACTTCCTAAATATCTCCAACTTCATAGGTCTATTCTTATATTCTTCTACGGATTACTTCTGACTTGGACTTATCTGTGGGTTCTACAGCATTTGGTCTATCTTGTGGACTTCTACTAGTCTTGCAAACCTTGTGCTGATGTGTCTAAATCGTTGGGTTATTCTGGGTTTCTCTTTTTCATACCTTTTGAGACTTCCTGAGTTCTTTTCTTGGTTATCAACCTTCCATGGTCTTTCCATTTCTTAAGATGAACTCTCGTTGGGTTTCTTAAGGTATGTCTATATCTATGCTGGTAGGAACTACTTTATATCTCGTCATATCTTTTCTTTATGTCTCGATGGGTTTCTACATCCTTGTTCTAGTACTCTATGTCCTGATGGAGTCTATTGCTCATGTAGGGTAGGTATGAGATAGACTATGTCAGTACAGCTTCCTTAACTGGTATCATGGAGGAGTGAGGATCTGGGTAGGTCGGGACCCTATTTATTGGATTCCTTGACTAGGGCAACTAATCGTTGTTTCTGTCGTCCTCCATCTTATTTACCTACGGCCCTGAGTTCGGGAAATCTAAAATCTCTTCATCCTTATGGCATCTCACATCTATCAGAAGCCTTCATGAATAATCACGATTCCTTGCTTCTTCTGCCTTATGGCTGTTCTTGGTTATTCGGGGAACTCGCTATCTATACGAGGTGCTCGAGAGTTATTGGATCAACTGGGAAAAATTTTCTGAGGAGGAAAGGAATCTCGCTCTAGGAAAAGAAACTTTGCTTAGGTCTACTCGGTATTTTACTCTTGTTTTAGGCTTGCTATACTATTATTTACTTCAAGTTCTAGTATTATCCTTTATTATCTAACTATGGGTCTCTGATTCTTACTACTATAGGTTTTGGCATTTTCTTATCTCTCTGTTTCCGTACCTCCATCTCTATTTGCTTCTGATTGCTTAGATATCTACATTCTATCTTTTTACTTCTCTTTCTAACTTTTCCCTTCTCTTTCTATTTTCCTGGGTGGGTACTCTTGGAACTTACTATCTCTTTCTGTCTCTTTATCTTTCTTTATCTCTGACCATCTATTATAAAAGCATTTAGTTCTAAAACCAAAATTCCGGAAATATCTTTATATGAAGACTCTTTTTTGAAAACTTCACTTGAAATCTCTCTTATAAACTTCTCTTTCTGAATTTTTCTTTCTAAAAACCGTTTCTAAAATCTATTTTCTGATAACTGTTTTCTGAAAATCAATATCTAAAAACTCTGTTTCTAAAATTCTGGTATCTGGAAAACTTGACGTATGGGGGTGTTACGTATCGTCGTCCCCCATATGCCTAACTGTTGGGAAGCGGCCGCGAGTGCGCAGCGGAAAATCAAAATTATTATGCCACATTCCATTTGCCCAAGACCCATTTGTTTTGATTATTCTACAAGCCTAGGCATGTTACTATATATTCTAAGCATAAAACTCATAAAACATGCAAAAAACATAAACCTAAACATGCTAACTATCATAAGAACTCTAAATAAAATAAAGAAAGAAAAAGACTTACTTGAACCATAGATTCCTCCAATCCTCCCTCCAATCAACAAGCTTTTCTTGAACTCAGCAAGCTCTTCCACATTCCAAAGAGCCACCCAAGTGTGTGGCCTCCAAATATGCACACCAAAGCCAAAACTCAACGGCAAGACTACACCTTGAGTGCACGGGTATTTTGCCCTTGGTGCTAGCCTAGGTAAATACCTCAAAACTTTTAACTCGAGGTTCCTCTAGTCAATTAGACTTAAGGATCCTCAAAATCAGTGGCTTACTCTTAAACTTTAGAGTTGCTCACTTATATAAATCCAAAATATGAAAGGTTTGGTGTAAAAATTTGTGAAGAATTCTTTGGGTTTATATAGTGCTCCAAAGACAGCAAAAGTAATTAAGAATTTTTTTTTTGGATAAGGAAAAGTAATTAAGAATCCGATATGGGATAAAAGCTAATTTAATCTTAGCCATTGGATCTTAATTTAGTGGTTTAATGAGATTATAAAACCCTAATAAGAGTTTGGGACGAATTGGAATTCAAAACAAATAACAAAATTTTTTTTACTATTCACGTGAATAGTAATTTTTTTTCCAATTCCCAAAGTGCCCCCATCGTCATTCACTTATCCCTAAGCCACTATGGAACCTCATAAATGATCTGTTCAATAATTAAACACATTGAACCATTTATGAACAATTCCTACAGCAATCATATATGATGTTATATTTGTATTGTGCACTGTTAACCATTGATTTCGACTTTGTTGTGTGTGACCTTTTGGGTTCCCCTCAAGTTGGACATGAAATGAATCGTGATAATTTAATCGAACATAAATTATCCTCCGATCAGATGGTCGTTCGATTTCAATGACCAAGGTTGACATCTAGCAACATGTCAAGGCCCCCAAATGAGAAGGAAATATATATATATATATATATACTCATTCTGTATGCGATTTACATATGATACGATCACTCGCCTCACTATATCCCCACCTATTGACCTAGGGTACGGAAAGTGTCTACCCATATGGTCAAAGGTATGATGTTGATAGTGTCATGAATCATGCTAACCCAAGAATCTCACATGATTCTTCCGTTGTGGCCACAGTCTCAAGCACTGATCACACATATCAACCCGCGAACTGGAATACTACTCTTATAAGAAAATATTATCCGAGAGAGTGTCGATTCTCTGTTGTATCTTTACAAACTTCATGTGTTTCAAAAAATGACCCAGGAAGCTTGGAATAGAGCAGCTATTGTCAAGCATATTTGGTTTCTCTGTTCTGGTCAGGTTTCTTCTTGGTCTACTTGGGTTTACTCTTATTTACTGAGGGGGAGAAGTTTTTGGGAGATCCCTCGTCCTTCTGATTGCTCTTGGAGTTGGCGTAAGATTTTGGAGCTTCGTTCTTGGTCCCGTCGGCGGATGAGAGTGTGTATTGGGAATGGCGAGTCGACTTTATTGTGGTTTGATAATTGGCATCCTGTAGGCCCGATTGAGTACTCATTGGGCGAGAGAGTGATTTATGATTCTGGCTTGGATAGGATGGCGAAAGTTGCTTCCATTATCTCTGATTCTGCTTGGCATTGGCCCCCTTCTAGATCTGCTGCTCTTGTTGATCTGGCTCAGACTCACCTTCCGTCTCCTTCTAGTTTGAGGGAGGATATGCTGGTTTGGGAAGATGATAGACATGGGAAATTTTCTGTGGATTGTGCCTGGAATGCTTTGAGGTCGAGGAGACCCGAGATGCCTTGGTCCAGAGTTGTATGGTTCCGGAAATCTATTCCCCGCCATTCTTTTCTTCTTTGGATGTCCATTCAGGGAGGCCTGTGTACTCAGGACAGTCTAATGAAATTTGGTATATCCTCTTGCTCGCGGTGTATCCTTTGTGGTTGTTCGAGTGAGGACATCGATCATCTTTTTTTTCAGTGCCTCTTTTCTTTGAGGGTTTGGTCGTCTGTGCTAGCCATGTGTGGTTTAGACTGGAGCTGTCGAGATTGGCGCCAAACTATTGAGTGGCTTTGTCAGTTCTCTGGTGCCTCTTTATATCATCTTCTGGTTCGTCTGTCCTTTGCAGCGTCAGTTTACCATATATGGAGGGAGAGGAATGCTCGCACTCATGATATGCCTCTTAGGCCAGTTTCTGTTCTTCTATATGATATTGTTTTTGATGTTCGGAATCGTATTAGTTCTTTACGTAAGGTGACTCCATCTTATGACAATAAATGGCTTCACCTTTCGTGGCACTTGCCCGATGACATCTTTAGTTGATCTATTGTAGCCGTTTGGCTTTCTTCTAGGAGGGCTTGTCCTCTCTAGATCCTGGGGGATGCCCCTTTGCTCTTGTATAGTTTTCTTTTGGTTATAATACTTACCTTATCCAAAAAAAGGGAAGGAGAATGTCAAAGTTATTTGATCCACACATAAGATTGTAAAGACCTCAAGTCTAAGGACTAGTCATATAATCGATACATGAAAGTTCTCACATACACATGGGATAAACACTCCATATGAAAACTTTCGGCGGTCAGTTCGATGGACACGAGCAACTCATGCATCCATGTGATACACCAAGCGGATGGATCTCCGCTAGTAGCCTATGAGATCGGCTACCCTACTTAAGGGCGGATCATATCATCATGCTAGTCTCTCCGCTTTTTGGACGCCCAGATTATTCACAAAACTATGACTAGGAATATTTAAGAGTAATGATTCTCATAAGGCGTGGAAGCCATCGTCTTATTACTCCTCGGGCTTTATTACAGTGTTGATGATTCATATAAGTTATGTAAGACACGTATAATAAAGATTGAAATTTTATTAATTAATGAAAATATTACAAATACATGTACATAGAGCCCATCCACAAGTTGGGTATAGGGCATATCCCTAACACTAACTAGAGCAAGGAATGCAAAACCATGAATTTGGCTCGGTATGTATCGCCGTCCCCCAAAGCATGCCACTCATGTCCCTGAAACTAGTGGTCTTGGGGCGTTACATATCGCCGTCCCCCAAGCTACTAAGCTAGAGCCGATAGTGCTGATCTATGCTACTACCTGGCCCTGAAACTATGGTCTAGGGGCGTTATCGCCATCCCCCTAGCCCTGGACTAGGATCTGGGGGCGTTACGTATAGCCGTCCCCCCAGTCCTCTACATGTGCATAAGTTCGGAACTAGACTAAACTTCTCAATTCAAGTCCGTGATATCGTTACTTAGTATATCATGCTTGGAATAAGATATAATGTATGCATATGAACTGATACGAGACCCTAAGGGTGGTCTATAACACGCTAAGGTGGATCTGGGATGGTTTGAACTATTTTGGGAAAACGTTGTGCCACGCATTGCGACACAAATCCTTGTGAGTCGCAACACAGCGACCAGAAGCGTGCACCCATTTTCTTCATGCGCGTCGCGACGCACAGATCTTTTACGTCACGACGCGAAGTAAATTTCCAGGATTCTACTTTGCTCCACCATGCTCATCCATCACCCAAAATTTTCCCCAATCCATTCCAACACAAACTCACACCACTTCTCAAACCTCAATATACACACTTCACAATCTAATTTTAATCTTCTAATCTCATAATCCCTACTAGCTCAACACTTAGGGTTTCTTTTAAGGTTGGAATAACTCATGTCAAAATCAACTCTCATGCCTATATTCTCATCAAACGGAACCCCAAACATGTTATTATCACCATCATATCATTCATATTATCAAAATTAAGAGTTCAAGCTTTTGGTCATCATAATCTTACCTTATTTCGTATGTTTTCTTTATTTGCCAAAACCTTCATGCTTGTTAAGCCTTTCTTCTACTTATTCTCTTCCTCTATTCACGTTTTCTTCTTCTTCTTTTGTTTCAATTTTTGGTATTTGTCAATAGTGTCTCACTTAAATACTTGGCCATTCAAAAAAAGAAAAATGTAGAATTTTTAAGAAACTTGTAGAAATTACTAGAATGCCCTCGAGTACTATTCATCCAAAATTGTGATATGTATTTTTAGCCCATTTTTGCTCCAAATTTGGAAAAATGATCAATGCGAAAGTTGTAGATCTCGATCTCGGATTTCCAGTGGTATAACATTCATAAAATCAGAATTCATATGAGAAAGTTACGGCCCAAATATTATGGGCTTTCCGGAGTGGAATGTCATAGAATCCTGTATCGAAGTTTCAAAGAATTTACTGTTTATCCATAAAGTCGTTCCACGAATGTATATATACTCGGACATAATTTTATAATACGTAACACTCGTCCCTCGAGGTAACATTACTACAGCCAACAGTGGTAGCGACCACCGGTCGTTACACTTTTTGATTTGGAGGCTAGATGCATGTGTGAAGTCAGATTGAATAATATTAGTGTAATATTAGTTCAATTTTGTCATTTGATGACATATTGCCATTCTAGAGTGTTATGACCACTCTTGTAACTACTAGAATTGTTCTTGAGCTATTCATTTGTGGTGACTTTGGTTGGTGTAAGTATTAATATGATTAATATTGAGAAAATTGGATTTAAAGCATGAAAAATGATATTTTTAGTTACCAAATCAGATATGGGATTTTGGTGATGAAAAGTATGTTGTATAAATGTATTGATGTATTTTGGACATTGGAACAGTTGCCAGAAATTATTTCGGAGATGAAATATGTGAAAACGGTGAAAAACGGCGTTACCGAGTGAGTTTCGGGCTTACCGGGTGTCCGATGTCCAAACAATGAATTGGCCACTGTTTGGGCAACTCATGAACTGCCCAATTACTATTGGAGCTGACCTGGGCAGTCCCCAATGTGTATTGGTTGGTCGATTGGGACAAAAACGTATTTTATGCCATTTTGTGGAAAATTATTTTCGTAAAAGTTTCGCGATGTTTCTTAATTTTTTTATGTCGTTATTTGATATCGAATAAATATATTTTGGTGAAATATGAATGAATTATTCATATTGGATATTGACTAATTTATTTGCTAAGATTAAAATTTTTAAAGTTACGATTTCACTCGAACCGCGAGCTTTTCGCTGCGCCTGCGCTAAAACCTTAACAACTGGACTATCCAGTACAAAACCCAACTTCTCCGATCTCAGGACTATCTTAAGATCTAATTCCCATTCACTAAAGTTTTCAGGACCAATCAGTTTGTTCACGTCCAAGACACGTGCAAACAGATTAGAGGAAGTAGTAGCTGCCATCACAAACTTAACAAAAGAAACAGGAGTTAGCAGATAAAAGCAATTTCATCAATATCACAAAACATTCAACATATCATGGATTTTTAATATAAGGATGCCCTCCCACTATTTTATATAAATTGATAATCCCCAAATAAAATATGAGAATTCAATAATTAAATAAAATTCTATAGCATGAAGTAGACCTCAAAAATATATTTGAACACATAGCTTTGGCATATTGTGCCCAAATATATTTGAAAGTAGGTAACTATTACCAATCACATTTAATGTGACTATTTTAATAGAGGTCCTGAACCGTTTCCGATCCTTACTGCTTTGGCATCTATTGGGTGGGGCGTATTCAATGCAACACTCATCAATATACAAATCCAAGTTACTAATGCATCACCTCACTGCTTTGGCATCTATTGATATGCACATTCGCTTGAATTTGTTTCTTATCAAATAAGTTTTACCGGTATAAATAAATTTCCATTAACCATAGTCGCACTACTTTGGCAGAAACAACCACGGTATCAGGAAAAATATTTATATCTGTATTGACGAGACAGACCTATTAGTGTACAGTACACTCAGAAAACACAAAGCCTTAATATGGGGATTTTACAAAACTAGCAAATAATCAAACTAATTGATCCAATTAATTAATTCTCATGCATGTGTAAAATAAATTGAATTAAATATCAAATATTTAAGGCATGAAAAATTATTTTGGATGTGGGATCAGACGCTCTGATACAATTTTGTTAGGATATGCGCAGCGGAATGGCACGGCGGAAGGCGAAAATAATTTTTAAATATTTTAAAATTTTTCCGAGCGAATTATAAATATCAAATATTTTTAATTCACCTAAATAAGTTTAAATATATTATTTATTAACATTTAATAACATAATATATTTCGTTACACGACAGATTATTTTACGAAAATATTTTTCGACAAATAATACGCGTAACGGGCAAACGGTCAAATTGGTTGACCAACCGCCACGCCGGGCCAACCCGGTCACTTGGACAGTGTTCAGTCAACCCTTGGGCTACCCGAACAGTGCCCAGTTCGCTGGTTTCACAGCCGACACACATTGAACCCGTTTCGACGTGAATTTCATCGTTTTCTCGCGTTTTCGCCCCGGAATAATTTCCAGAATTTATCCACCACCCAATACACATCCAATATCATCCAAATAACATATTTTTACATGAAAAATATTCTGATTTACCAACCAAAAACCACTTGATTAATTTCCTTTGAGATTCTACAGTAGAATCAACCACCCGATCTTCCGAGCTATATCTCGAAACCAGCAAATCGAAATGTGGGCTTTACTCACAAAAATCTATCTCCAAACTTTTTAGAGAATTATCAAAATTCTAAATAATTTAGAAAAAAAGATATCTGTCACAAACTCTCTTGGCTTTAAGAAAGATGATATGAAGAATATTAAATATCTTGTTCACTCTAGTTCTTATTTTTAATCTCAAGAATTGAAAATAAGAATTTTCTCTCAACTATTGAAGAAAAATTGTGGATTTTTCTCTCTACCTCACTCACAGCATTTGTGAATGTTTTTGCTCTTTTTTTTTTCTTTTTCCAAAATGCTAAGAATTAATTACCCAAACCTTTGACTTTGAGTGAGAATGGTAGATATTTTATTCCAAAGCCAATCCACCAACATCCACTCATTCATTGAATGGCAAACACACTTGAGTGGAGTGTCAACCAAATAAATAAATTAATGGAACAAGTTAGGTAATTAGGTCAAAACTAATTAACAAAACCTTGGTGGATGATTTGACAAACCATTAAGGCTTGTCTTGATAATACATTTACCATTATGAAATAAATAATGATGTCATAATTATCTCATAATTATGCATTATGAATTATGATGTAATAATTATCTCATAATTATTATTTGATTATCTCATAATCAAAAATATTAGAAACCATAATATTAAACTAATTTAATATTATTTTCATTTGTGACAAAAATATTATTAATTATATTAATAATATATAAATATAATGTGAGCATATTATTAGACAATCTAATTATATTAGGTTTGCTACAGTTAATCGAGCTAGCACGGGGACCAAATGGACCTACGGTTTCGCGCTCCAATAATTCTGAAATATTAATTAAACCCTTTAATCAAATATTACGAATTATTAACTCCGCGTTATTCCACTAAAAACTTGAAGATGAACTCTTGTTACCGTAGATGGATAAAATAAACCGAACTACTTCGATGTCCATTGATATAGTCATTACATATGGATATAACCCTTCACAAATATCTCATAAATAGAGGTCAAAAGTATGTTATATCCCTCTAAATATTTTTTCTCTTAAGCACTATTGATTCTATAATGAACAATTAATCTATAACAATTATGAATATTAAAACTTTCTATTCGTAATAGAAAATTTTTTGGCCATTCGGTGAATTCCTGCCCTAAAAAGGCTCATAGTAAAGAGGTTAGTAAACCCTCTCAGTCGTGGATTCCCAAACCATCTATTCCTTCTACGGATAAAGTTGTTACGGCTGACACTACTGAGGTAAAGGAGGGTGCCTGGATTTCGGTCTCTAACAAGAAGAAAGGCAAGAGAGCGACTGTGACCACTTCTGTTAGCTTGAGCGGTGATGTGATTCAGGATGTTCCCACTGATAGGGTTTTTGTTTTGGGTGAGTGCTCTTCCAATAGGTTGGAATCGGCTCTGGTAACTCCTCCTATGTCTGTGGTTTCGTCTGAGGCAGTTATTACAGAGGCAGAGGGTAAGGAGGAAAGTGAATGTTCCCTTGCTTCTTCACTTTTTGTTGAGGATCTTCCCAAGTCTGTTTTAGCTAAGTCTCAGCCTTTTGGAACTCATGATTCGCCCACTCCCAATGACAACAGTTTGGCTAATAAGGTCATTGATTCTCAGGAGATCAGGAAATTGGTTTATGGTAACAAATCTTGAAAGGGTTCTGGTGGTAAGAAGAGTCAGAAATGGCAGTCCCCGAGAGGGGGTCGACGGCGCTGATTTGTTTGGGTTTGGCTCCACTCTTCTATGTTTTAATGATTTTTGGTTGTTGGAACATTCAGGGTCTCAATGACCCAATAAAACAAGCTGACGTTATGAGGTTTCTTCGTGATGAGAAGTTTTCTTTGTGTGGTTTAGTTGAAACCAAGGTTAAGGAGGTTAATTTTGTGAATGTAACTCGTGCGATTAATCATTCATGGAAGTTTTTTTGCCACTTTGATATTCTTCCGTTTGGCCGTATTTTGGTGTGTTGGAACCCTAGTGACATTGATGTTAGTATTATTCTCTCTTCATCTCAAGTTATTCATTGTAGTGTGTCTCATATTTCTGGGTTGTGGACTTGTGTGGTTTCGGTGGTTTATGGCAGTGTGACTACTAGAAGCGTCGGGAGCTTTCGGCCGACTTGATTTCTAGTGGTAGTGTTTTTGATGATTCTTCGTGGCTTGTTTTGGGAGACTTCAATGCTATTCGCTCTCCGATTGAGCATTGTGGTGGATCTGTGGCATGGCTGGCGTGGAAAGATGATTTGGGCTGTTGTTTGGGTCAGGCTGGTTTGGATGATCTTCAGTTCTCTGATTGTCAGTTTACTTGGTTTAATAAGCCGATTCAGTCTCCTATTTGGCATAAGTTGGACCGTGTTCTCACTAATTCATCTTGGGAGTGTCTCTTCCCGGGCTCTACTGCCCGCTTTCTTCCCCCTCGGATTTCAGATCATTCTCCTATGGTGGTTAAACTTACAGAGCTCCCAAAGAGGAAAATTCCCTTCAAATTCTTTGATTTTTGGGTTGATCATCCCGATTTTCTCTCAGTTGTGGCTAGGGCTTGGGATATTGATGTTCATGGCACTCTAATGTTCCGTTTATGTTGTAAGCTGAAGAGTATTAAGATGGTCTTGAAGAAGTTTAATGTTGAGCATTTCTCTAAGATTTTGAGTAAGGTTTTGGAGATTAGGAGAGAGTTGGATAGAGTGCATTGTGCTTTACAGGAGTGCCCCAGTGACTCTGCTCTGTTAGCTGAAGAAGCTAATCTTTCGTTACGGTATGGTGACATGAGTCGGGTTGAGGAAGGCTTCAATAGACAAAAATCTTGTGTTCAATGGCTAAACCTTGGGGATCAGAATACTAAATTCTTCTTTATTGCTATGAAGAGCCTTCACGGCCATAGCAAGATTACTTCTATCACTAAGGAGGATGGGACCCGTGTGGAGGATGTTGTTTTGGTTATAGATGAGATTGTTTCTTTTTTTTAGACCATTTTGGGCCCCCAACATTGTCAGCAGGATATTGATAGGGTTGCCCTTAGATCTGCAATTACTAGGCATGTGACAGCTGAGCAGAGTGAGTCTCTTACCCGGGAGGTTTCGGATGAGGAGATTAAGGCTGTCTTGTTCGCGCTGAAGGACAATAAAGCTCCAGGATTAGATGGATTTAATTCGGGTTTCTTTAAGAAGTCTTGGAATGTTGTGGGGGGTGATGTCCTTTGTGCTATTCACTCTTTCTTTTCCTCTGGACGTCTCTTGAGGCAGGTTAATGCTACTTCTATTGCTCTGATTCCTAAGATTCATAACCATTCCCAGGTTAAGGATTTATCGGCCTATTTCCTGTTGCAACACTATTTACAAGTGTATTGCTAAGCTTATTACGAATAGGATCAAGGTTATTCTTCCTTCAGTGATAAGTCATAATCAAAATCTGCTTTTGTTGCGGGTAGGCGTATCAATGACAACATTCTTTTGTGTCGGGAATTGGTTCGGAATTATCATCGGATTTGTGGTTCCCCGAGATGTGCTCTTAAGATTGACTTGATGAAAGCTTATGACACTATTCGTTGGGACTTTTTGGTTGAGGTTTTGCGGACTGTTGGGTTTCTAGAGAGGATGGTGGGTTGGATTCAAGAGTGTATGACTTCTACTAGGTTTTCCGTGTCTATTAATGGGGAGTTGCATGGTTTTTTCTCTGGGGGTCGCGGGTTGCGACAAGGTGATCCTATCTATGTCTCCTTATCTCTTTGTTTTGGCTATGGAAGTTCTGTCAGGCTTACTTTATAAAATGGCTCTTAATCAAGGTTTCCAATTCCATGGGCGGTGTTCTAAGGACCGTCTCACTCATATTTGCTTTGTGGATGACCTTATGATTTTTTGTAAAGCGGATGCATCCTTGGTTTCCTTGATCAAGGATTGTCTCGGGCAGTTCAGTGGTTTATCAGGTTTAATTTTGAATCCAGCTAAAAGTCATTTCTTCTCCTCTGGTATCTCTTTTACCCTTCAGGGCCAGCTGCGTCATGTTCTGGGCTTCCAAGAAGGGATTCTTCCAGTGCGGTATCTGGGAGTCCCTTTGATTTCTACTAAACTTCGGGCCTTAGATTATGCTTCTCTTGTGGATTGTATTGTTATGCGTGCTAAGAGTTAGAGTAGTAAGTTTCTCTCTCTTTTGCGGGGCGGCTTCAGCTCATTAAGTCTGTTTTGTTCTCCATTCAAGTTTATTGGTCTTCTTTAATTATTCTTCCTAAGTCTGTCATTAGGAAGGTGGAGACGATTCTCCGTTCTTTCCTTTGGAAGGGTAGTGATCTCACCTCTTCTGGTGCGAGAGTGGCTTGGAGTAGAGTTTGTTTACCTCTAAAGGAATGGGGCTGGGGATTAAGTGATTGGATACTTGGAATAGAGCGGCTATTGTTAAGCACATTTGGTTTCTTTATTCTAGCCAGATTTCTTCTTGGTCGAATTGGGTTCAGTCTTATTTGTTGAGGGGGAGAAGTTTTTGGGAGGTGTCTTGCCCTACAAATTGCTCTTGGAGCTGGCGTAAGATTTTGGAGCTTCGTTCTTGGTCCCGGCGGCGGATGAGAGTTAGGATTGGGAATGGTGAGAAGACTTTATTGTGGTTTGATTTTTGGCATCCTATGGGTCCGATTGTGGATACGTTGGGTGAGAGAGTGATTTATGACCCTGGCTTGGATAGGATGGCTATAGTTGCTTCCATTATTTCTTATTCTTCTTGGCGGTGGCCCCCATATAGGTCTGCTGCCCTTGTTGATTTGGCTTGGGCCCATCTTCCGAATCCTTCTAATATGAGGGAGGATGAGCTGGTTTGGGAGGATGATAGTAGAGGGAGATTTTCAGTGGATAGTGCCTGGAATGCCATGCGGATGAGGGGAACCTTGGTGCATTGGTCTCGAGTTGTTTGGTTCCGGAAGGCCATTCCCCGCCATTCCTTTTTGCTTTGGATGTCTATTTAGGGAGGCCTTTGTACTCAGGATAGTTTGATGAGGTTCAATATCTCTGCTTGCTCGCGATGTATTCTTTATGGCTGTTCAAGTGAGGATATCGATCATCTTTTCTTCCAGTGCTTCTTCTCTTCGAGGATCTGGTCGACTGTGCTGGCTTTGTGTGGGTTAGATTGGAGTTACCGAGATTGGCTTCAGACTGTTGAGTGGATGTGTCAGTTTTCTAATGCCTCTTTACGTCATCTTCTTGTTCGGCTGTCTTTTACTGCGTCAGTTTACCATATTTGGAGGGAGAGGAATGTCCGCACTCATGATGCGCCTCTTCGGCCTGTTTCTGTTCTGCTTAGTGATATTGTTTTTGATGTTCGGAATCGTGTTAGCTTTTTACGGAAGGTGAATCCATCTTATGACAATAAATGGCTTCACTTATCCTGGCCCTTGCCCGATGACATCTTCTGTTGATCTTATTTTGCTTGTAGCCTTTCGGTTTTTGTTTCTATGAGGGTCTGTCCTCTCTAGTAGTCTGGGGTATGCCCCTTTGCTCTTGTATAGTTTTCTTTTGGTTAATACACTTACTTTATCCAAAAAAAAGTAAGTGTATTAACAATAAACCTAAACCCTAAACCCTTTAGGTGAAGCTCTAGGGCATATATCCCAACAATCTCCCACTTGAACTAGAGCAAATGAGACATGTCATGTCCTAAACCCTTTAGGTGACCTTCAAAAACTTTACCTGATAAGGTCTTTGTAAACGGATCAGCCAGGTTGATTACCTGATGAGGTGATATTTTCTCTCAATATGCTTACCCCTCTTGTGGCTTCTTGGTTCTTTTGAATTCGCCACTGCACCACTATTATCATAATAAAGTGTGAGTGGTTTATCCATATCTGGAATAACTTCCAGATCTGCCAAGAATTTACGGAGCCAGACTGCTTCCTTAGCTGCTTCACATGCCGCTACATATTCAGCCTCCATGGTGGAGTCAGCAATGCAAGATTGCTTTATGCTACTCCATACGACAGTGTAACGATTGGGAATTCTGACTACTAATACACTGCGAGACAAGTGTCATATAATATAAATTATGATTGGGAAATATATACCTTCATGAGGTGGCTATCGGTAAAATTTTTGAGAACCCGATATTAGACGTTACGATGTTCCATTCCGGATAGCCCATGCATTTTGGGTCGTAACTTTCTCATTCGAACTCTGATTTCTATGAATTTTATACCGTCTGAAAGCTAAGATCGAGATATACAACTTCCACATTAAATATTTTTCCAAATTCGGACCAGAAATAGGTCAAAACTATAAGTCAAAATTCGGATGAACAGTAATTTTGGACTCAATTGGAAAAATCTCAAACTTTCTAAACTTTTCTCTATTCTTCCTAATATCAAATAGGTCCTAGTATATAAGGAATGGTACTATTCACTAATTCAAAAAATTAGATGAAGTATGGAAAGAAGAAAAACGTGAGAAGATAGAGGAGGAGGAAGAAGAAGAAGGGAAAGAATAGTGGAAGAAGAATGGAAGAATAAGGAAGATAAAACAAAGTTGAGCTTGGTATCCTTGAAAGATGAGGGAATTCATAAGAAAAAGAGATCATCGCAGGAACCACAAGTTCTTCAGGAAAGTGGTGAAAGAATGACGGAACTTCAACACAGTGAGTGGACATTTTCTCTTTTACTTGATTTTCTTTTCGTATTTTCATATCAGACTTATTATTCTCGCTTTTGGGGCGTTAGCCAATTTTCTTTATCAGATACATTTTATTAAGCATACTTTGAGAATTTTTTTAGAAAAGAAATGTTTTCGAAACAAGAGTTTTATGTTTTTCGGGGCATGTGGGAAAAACCCACCCCAGTATGTAACTTGATACAGTTGGAATTGACGGACAGAGAACATGTGCCCATGTAGAGGACTGGGGGGACGGCGATACGTAATGCCCCCAGATCCTAGATCAGGGCTAGGGGACAGCGATACGTAATGCCCCTAGACCCTAGTTTCAGAGCTTGGAGGGTAGCATATATCCGCACCCTCATTTCTAGTTTCGTGGCTTGGGGGAAGGCGATACGTAATGCACCAAGACCATCAGATACAGGGACAGTAGTGGCATGCTTTGGGGGACGGCGATACGTAACGCCCCAAGGACATGGATTTGCACTGCTGGCTCCAGTTAGGCGTATAGGGGGACGACGATACGTAACGCCCTCATACGTCAAGTTTTCAGATACAGACAACACTCAGACATCAGATTTTCAGAAAAGCGTTTTTAGATATCAGAGTTTCAGGAAATAGTTTTCAGAGACCATATTTTAGAAAGTAGTTTTCAGAAAGCAGTCTTCAGAAATGTTAAGTTTTATAAAATAGATTTCAAGCAAAGTTTTCAGGAATAGAGTTTTCATATAAGTCATTTTTATGAAACTTTGATTTTAGAACCGATTGATTTCATATCAGTATTCCAGTTTTTCGTCCATTGTCTTAGATCGAATAACGATCTAACCCTCCACCCATAGTTTCTTTGTTTTACAGGTATTCTCGAAGGACGAGCTCAGGAGGACGGATACTGTTGCAGTCACTAGGGTTTGAAGTCCACCAGTCTAAGTCAGAAGAGTGAGAGTCCAGTCAGAGTCAGTCAAAAATCATGTATTAGTCTTTGGTTGTAAAAAGTCATTGTAAAAAAAAGTAAAAGTTATTGAGTACGGTCGTTAACGTTGAGTTTGTATGAAATATTTTAAACTTGGGCTACAGTCTCATACTAAAGATATTTAAATTAAGAAAAGAATAATTGTATTTGTTCATGGTTAGGAAGTCAGAGGCTTATGGGGTTAGTACGGGCTACCCCCTGCCAGTATCATCTCCTAGATCGTAGATATTACAAAGATGGTATCAGAGCCAGATCTAGGGAGTCAGTGACTGTAGTGAGTAGAGTGTTGGGGTTTTGTATACGCAGTATGTCCGAGATACTCGTATGCAAGTCATTACCTCTCCAGTATCCGATCTTCGAGTACGTCCTCAAAGTTCTATAGACATGTTAGTAAGCCTTCCCAGACTAATCAAATAGTTCTCCTTACAAGAACAACGACACTCTAGATCCAAGTTGAGAATTTCCCTGTAGTTATTCTTACCCATAATCAGATGTACAAATGAGCTATGAAATCAGACAGTAAGATTTTAAGGAAAGTACCAAAGGGAGTGGAAAATGAGTTATAAGGAAGAGAGACGCGTAGAGGTTTAAGCAGTCGAAGACGGAAAGGTAAGGAAATAGAAAGCAATAATAAAGTTATATGGATAACCACCTAAGGAAGTAGGAAAGAGAGAGAGAGAGAGAGAAAGTCAGAAAGAAAAGCAAGGAAAGAAAAGTAAGGAACAAACGATCTAAGTAACCAGAGACAGTAAAGAGATAGAAGCATAGAATGAGACAAGATAGAAAACACCAGAACTTGGAATAGTGAAGAAGAATATAGCAAGTCCGAACAAAAGTAAAATACCAAATAGACCTAAGTAGAGTCCTTTCCTTCCAAGTAAGATCCATTTCCTTCTCATAAATTCTTCTAGTTGATCTAATAACTATCGAACACTTTGTATAGATAGCGAGTTCCTCGATTAACTAAGAATAGCCATAAGGATGCAGAGATTCTAGATTCCCCAAACCTAGATCCACAGACAAATAAGAGGAATAACGTTAGGAAAATGATTAGTTACCCAAACCAAGGAAATTCATTAGATAATGCCCCGATCTACCCAAATCCTCACCCTTCTACAATGCCAACCAATGAAACTGTCCAAATGGAATCGAGCTCATACCTACCTTACATGAGAAACAGACTCCACCAGGATACGAAGTATCAGAACAAGGATACCGAAACTTATCAAGGCATTAGATGTTACTCTAGCTCTTATTATCATAAATATACGTAACTGTAACAAGCCCGACGAGAGTTCATTTTAAGAAAGGGAAGACCTTGAAGGATAGATCACTCAAAAAAGGAATAAGGAAGTTTTGAGGAAATAAAGGAAAGAACTCAGTATGGTCCAAAGATCTAGACAAGTCATCACGAGGCTTCTAGTACTAGTAGAGGTCCCCAGAATAGATCAAGCATAGTAAGTCCTACAGATCAGCCTAAAGCCAGTAGAAATCGGTGGAAGTATAATAGAAAAGACCCTAGAGGTTAAAGCCTTTTAGGAGCGACAAGAGTATCAATAAGGACAGTGGAAATTAAGTGACAAAGTTGAGACCTGAAGCTTATAGCAAGAGCAGAGAGTAGAAATCTAATAAGTAGACAGAAGAACGAACCACCACTTGCCCCAGTAGCACGACGTAGAGCCAAGAGATAAAATCTGAAATCAGTAAGAAGGAAAACGGAAGTGGTAAGAAAATTCAGTATGTATAATAGCATAGGTAATGTAGCTTGGAGGCCGTAATGAAAATAAGACCTCGGAGTAGGTAATAAAAGAAAAAAATCATAAGGCAAGGAATAAATACTTAACCAGATATGTGAGCAAGAAGCCATTCCAAACTTAGAACCAAGAGTTAGGGTGCATAAATAATTATGAGGAATGCGAAGGGTAACAAAGAAATTCAGAACATTTAGGCATAAAATTAATATAACGAGAAGATAGTAGTTTAGAGAAATTGATGTGTGGCTCAAGACATGAAGTAGTTGACCAGATCATCACCGATCTTAAGTGTTAAACAAAATATGTACCATGGGATCCCTATGGAATGTCTATGCTCACCCATCAACCTAAAGCCTAGTAACATGAAGAATCAGTAAAGAAAAATAATTGACAGATTAGATAAATCGCGAGGTGGTTAGACAATTAAACCAATGAGTTTAATGAATCATAAGTAAGGAGTATGAGATAGAATAGTTTGAAGTTACAATAAGTTGAACTAAGTCCAGAAGCCATTGTTGAATTAAGGAACCTGTAAGGAAGTAAAAACTTAGAAGTACTAAGAGATCAGAGAGAATGGTTCTCAGGAATATAGTGAACAAATTATAAAGAGTCTCATGGTAGTGAGAAGGAATAGACTATGTAAAGAGTAGTACCTGAACTAAAGATTCAGTAAGAAATGCCTTAGTAATTGAAGTTGATAGAGTTTTTAGAAAAGTAAGGATATAAGGAGATCAAAGGACTGAGATGAGAAGGAAATCTTGTTGGACAATTATGACCCATAGCATCACTATTTGTAAAAGACATTGTGGTTTTTGTACAAATTAACTATGTGACAAAGGAAATTGCTATTTTATCATTTTGTAATTAGATTACTTGAATATATAATTGATAAAAGTCCTTATGATTAGTTTCGGATTAATAAGATATGAGACAATATCGATCCACTAAAGGTTTAATCATTAAATATCCCTAGTCGTAGTATTATCGAGACTGGACATCGATAATGCGGAATATACTAGTATTACACTTGTGCGCGTTATGGAAGCATAACGGCATAGTTCTCATATATTTGGGTATTGGATACTCATGCAAGTGTAATAGGAGTTTCTATTTACCGATGGTACGGAAACAGCTTCACTCTGGATAGACCCCTCGGAATCCCATTGGTAGTATGACTTTGTGTCTATGGGAATCTGAATCAGGGTAGGTGTATTTGGTCTTAACCTGAAACTTGCATCGCTAATAGTTGCGACAATCAATACGCTTTGGTTATGGTCGTCCAGGGCTTTAACAGGTTATGTGTATGCCTCTTCTGGTTTATTGAGAATCGTAGTGTATTGGGTGTGATGTCAATATGGAAGTATCACTTCAGTTATATGGAGATGATGATCACGCAATGATACAGAACTGATACTCTATTATGTTGCAACTATCGGGATAATATGACAAGGTCATGATTATCCAATTAAAGAGACTAGTTGCTAGTGATCCGATATATGCTTCGTACGGGACAGACATTATTCCAGCCCCAGGCCTAGCATGTGACATCAAATACTGGATTGTAATACGCAATACTTGGTATACTACGCTTGATATAGATTATGTATTCCTTAAAAGAATATTTCTGGAGAATTGGGTAGGCACGGTGCTTTGCTAGAAGCCAACTATGTCTTGTAAATCGGTAAGAACGTGGTACGGGGTACGCACGTGTTCGGATAGTCCGATGACCAGATTTACTGCCAACATATCCAGGGATCTCATGGGTCGCTTCCCGAAGATTCACCGATGATGTTTGACTCGAATATAATTAATTTAGAATTAATTATGAGAGAGAGAAAATTAATCTGGGATTAATTACGGCAATAATTTATTTGGAATAAAATTCGATTAGAAGAGAGAGAACGATTAATTTGGAATTAATCGATTAAATAATATATTCGATATATTAAATGAAATTAGATTTCATAGCGGAATTAAAATTAGATTTTAATTCGGGCGACCGAATTAATTTAGAATTAATTCGCAAGCGACTTTCGTAATAATTTGGGAGGCATTATTGTTTAATTAAATTTGATTTAATTAAGTCGCAACGGAAAATTCGTTAATTCGGAATTAACGAACCCGAGCCCGAAATGTGTTTAGCGGGCCCACTCGAATTTTGAATTTAAAGTAAGGCCCATCTAGTCACATCACTAGTCAACTTTACTTACTTTTGGTGATAGAAGTTGGTGTAGATTTGGTTGATTACTTGTCTTACACTTTTTGTCATTTTGAATGACTTTTACCAACTTTGGATTTTTGGTAATAGGTAATTGTTTTTGGAAAACAAATTACACAACACAAAATACACTATATCTCTCTCTTTGTGAAGATCGAAACTCTCCCCTCTAATTCTCTCAAATTGCCGAGAGCCTAGGGTTATTGGTTGATACACTATATTTTGCTTCAATTGTGTTGGACATTAATTGAATATGTTAAAGCATAATTAATTAGTTTAAATTGGTGTTTTGGAAATATTAATTTAACTAATTAATTATGGCTAATACACTTTAATTAAAAATTGTGATCTTTGGAATATTGTAATTAAATAAATTAGTCTTAAATTTGGAATTGGGCTAAAATTATTGTATTTGGGCTTAATGGGCTTGGTTGGGCCAAGTTGGTTTAGGACAATTGGATTGAATCAAAATTGGGCCTAAAACCATTTCATAAAGTCCAAATATAATAAATGGGCCTTTAAATATTTAATTGGGCCTAATGGGCCAAAATTAATTTTATGACAAAGGGTGATTCCTTATTGGGCTTTGTTTGCCAAAGTCCATGCCTTAAGAAGTTAATTAAAAGCCTATTGGACTTTAATTAAATTGACATTGAATGTTAATTGGGCCTTTGACAAGAACTCACTTGGGTTGGAAACCAAGCAAACCTCAGGCATCTTTCTCCAAACCCCAGGCATCTTTCTCAAAACCCCAAGAACTTTGAATACTGATTTTGTAGGAACAAAACCCAACCAAGATCAGCCCCTAACCACCATGAAACTCACGTCCATGATAACCACAAGCATGAAATCAGATTTTATTTTGCTAGCAATGGAGACGCCATTAAGTTGCCAAGCTTAGATAAGTCAATTTGAACTTGAAAAGGGGAATCCCTCCCTCAATAAGGTTTCGGCCATAGCCATGGAAAGCTCAAGCTTTTCTCTCTTTCAAATGTTGTATATTACGTTGGTTGTCTCCAAAATACAAAGAATAGTCACATAATAAGGGTTATAAAAGAGTAAAAAGACTAAAATGACCCTAGAGCTAAAATGACCAAAAGCCCTAAGTCAAGCACCTCAACCAAGACCATTAAGGTCCTTTTGCACCTAAATAAACTTAAAACAAAGATTAGAAGCTAATCTCACTTAAGCTAATTGAGGTGCTTACATGCTATAGTAAATTGACGTGCTTCCGGCTAAGTACAGATCTAAGCATAATTAAGCCTAATGGCATAGTCAACCATGCTAATTACATCATAAATAAAGTCAAAATGTCGAGCACAAATGACAAAAATGCCCCCATTTGGCCGAATTCAACATAATCCCAAAATGGGTGAAATCGGGTCAAAATGGTGCTGGTACTGAAGCTGCTCTGCTATGCTTCAGTCTGAGCTGATCTGGGTCAAATGAAATAGCTTGGGGACCTCTCTGGTTACGCCCATATGTGTCTCTGGTGTGCACGTGACTTGGTTGCTGCAACTGGTCACATAGCTCTGAGCTAGTCCCGCAAAGGCCTCTCTGAACTTCTTTGCTCTTTGGTGTGTGATTGGACTTGTTGGCAACTGCATGGGTTCCTCCAAGTTGTTAGTTGCATCCTGTAATGTCTCTGGTGTGGTTGGACTCATGTCATTCCCTCATTGTTGAAAAAGATTCGACCTCGAATCTGAACCTGCATTAAAAATAAAATAAGTCAAAAACATTAAACATTGTAGGAATGCCAAACTCACCAGGAAGATCAAGCTTGTAAGTATTGTCGTTGATCCGCTCCAAGACTTGAAATGGACCATCTCCTCTTGGTTGCAACTTGGATCTTTTCCTCTTGCATATAAAGCCACACCCAATTGCCGGGGTCAAACACAATGCGTTGGAAACCTATTATTCTCACCAACTCTGCCTTTCCCTTATCATTCATACTCCTAAGCTTAATAACAATCAAAGATAATAAATCCATAAGAGTTAAAGAATTAGAATCATAATCAATCTCATAAGGCAAGTGAAAACTAGAAGGATGAATGCATCTATTATATGCAAACTCTGGCCCCGCTATTGTGTCTATGATCTTCTTAGCTCTTTGGCGTGTGATTGGGCCTGTTGGCAATTGCAAAGGCTCTAATGTTCCTTGGGTGACTGCATTCATGTCAAATATTGTCCCTTGGATCATGTCAGCCTTTGAGACCCAATTAGATTGGATTTAGAATCTAAGTCTAAAAGGCACAAATATAAGTGTAATTATTTAATTTGTAATGAAATTAGATTTAGTATTGAATACAAATTAAATTGGATTTAATATTGTAGTTCGATATAATTCAAGAATACGCACTTTGAGTACTTATTCTTAAACGAGTTGGACTCGCGCAAATCAAATTGTTGTTTGAACATTGGATGATCATTAATTCAAAGATTAAATAATTGGATTAGATTGATTGAATAACATGTTTTGTGTGAATCCATGGATGTATTGTATGAATAATGTATATCAGATGGGTAAAGGCAATTTTGGAAATTGTTGTAATAAATTTAGAATTTATTAAATTGGACCTACGTGTCCAGCCTTATATCTCTTGACTCTTTGTACTTCTCTTCTCATCAATTCCCCTCAATGTAAATGAGGTTTCTTTATTGTATTATGTAATTGGTAGAAGTAAGTATAGTGCTAGCCGAGGAGAGGAAATAGAGAGATTTGTTCTAGGAATAATTTGTTAGATATCCATCTGCATATCATTATTATTTATTTCGTGCCTTATTATGCTTTTAGAATGCATACTTAAGGTTGTATAATGAGACCTAATCAAAGATAATAAATTGGTTGCCAATTTACGCGAAAAACCCTCAAACAAATATTAAGCGAATTCCTTCCATTGAGTGGTTCTCTCTCAAGATCCAAGATTGGCATTGGTTTGTTGGCCAAAGTCAAGATCAATGTCCATCGCGGATGTGTTTGAACCACGAAAGCTTTGTTCCATATCGCATGTCTTGGGCAAGTTGTGATTTGTTGGCCAAAGTCAAGGTCACTTCTTGTTCATCGACATGGATTACGAAGCTTTCCCACTGTCAATGGGTCCCGCTTAACTGGAATCATGAAGCTTGTTGAGCCAAAGCCAAGGCTTAGTTGATTCAGAGGAAAAGGTTATGAAAATATATTGGATATATTAGCATATATATTGTATATATGTTTCGGACTTGGAGGTCCACCTACCGGATCTAGGAATTTGATGAGATCCAATTGATCTTAGAGATCTACCTAGTTAAATATCATACATCTTGTTGGCCAAAGTCAAGGTTGTGTATTATTTAACGGTATCCTAGCCCACTAGGAAACTAGGTTTCCCGAGTACTCAACAGAGGGTTAGAGGCTCGCCGAAAAATAGTGGGAGGCTAGTATTGAATTTGCAATTTCGTTCAAATACTTGCCAAATATGCGCTTTCAAATTATTTCGTCATTTTATATATTTATTAGTTGGACTGATATTTTATTATTTTTATTGTAACAGTTGGACTGTACCCAAAAATCGTTAATTGAATAGTTAGACTATTGCAATTAAGATGGCCGGAAAGAACAACGTTAGGGACATTATCATGGGCGAAAATGCCTTTAATGGTGCGAACTTTCCTGACTGGGATATGAACCTCAGGATTATCCTGGGGGCCGAGAAGATGCTCTATACGATAGAGAGACCTCTCGGGCCTAAGCCCGGAATTGAGCAGCCGCTTGAGCTTGAGCTTTGGAAGACTCATAGCGATGACAACTCAACTGCTCAATCCATCATGCTCGCTACAATGACCCCTCAATTTCGTCGCCAGAACAAGGGATTGGATCCCTATACTATGATGGAAAATTTGAAGGACCTTCACCGATCTAATCTTAAATTGCAAAGGTATGAATTAACCCCAAAGGGGTTGCCTCAGTGGTAAAGGCTTTGGGCTTGAGTGGTTTGCTCCCTCTCAGGTTCAAGGTTCGAATCCCACTAGATGCATTTCCATAGGGCCATGCTCCCTGGTGTGAAAAGCCAGTGACTTACCCTAATTTGTGTTGGGAAACTTCTGATGGCACGGGGCACAGGTCCCGGGGATTAGTCGAGGTATGCGTAAGCTGGCCCGGACACCCCGGTTATCCAAAAAAAAGGTATGAATTGCAGAAGAAGCTCTTTCGCTCTCGAATGTCATAGGGTACATCTGTCGAGCATCATGTGTCACAGATGATTGCTGACATCGAACAGCTGGGTCAGCTAGGCATAACCTTTGAGGCTGAGACTTCTATAGATTTGATCTTGCAGTCTCTTGCTGACAGCTAGAGCAGGTTCATCATGAACTACAATATGATGAACCAAGATCATACTCTTGAAGAGTTGATGGCAATGCTGTGAGAAGCAGAAAAAGAGCTTTTAAAGGGTAAAAAACGCGAGGCGCACTTTGCTTCGACATCTCAGTCTGCCAAGGCTCGGCCAAAGGCTACTGGAGGCATGAAGAAGAAGAAGAAGAAGAAGAGAAAGGGCAAGGACAAATCATCAAATTCCTCTGGGAAGACAAAAGACAAATCCCAAGATGTCTGCCTACAGTGTGGCAAACGGGGTGACTAGAAGCGTGACTGCCGTGAGTACAAGGCGCACATAAAGGAAATCAAAGCGGGCAAGGCACCGGCTTCATGTATGTTTATTATTGAGATAAACATGTATACTTCTAGTTTTAAAAATTGGATTTTTGATTCTGGTTGTGGTACTCATATATGTACTGATGTGCAGGATCTACATATTAGCAGGAGACTAACTTCAGGAGAGATAGGCCTCCGAGTTGGAAATGGGACTAGAGTCGCTGTTTTGGCTGTTGGGACCTATATTTTGGAACTGCCCTCAGGGCATGTACTTACTTTATTAGACTGCTATTATGTACCTAGTTTGACTAGGAATATTATTTCTGTATCTTGCTTAGCCCAATGTGGGCATACTTTTGTATTCAGAAACACATGGTGTTTTGTTTATAAAAATGATATTGAGATATGTAGTGCTGATGTTAATAATGGTCTTTATATTTTGAATATAAATCAATCTCAAACATATAACGTAACAAACAAAAGGCTTAAATTAAGTAACAAAGATGAAACTTATATGTGACATTGTCGTCTAGGACACATAAACAAGACTCTCATATCCACACTTTCGAAGAGTGGGTACTTGGACGGATTTGATCCAAATTCATATGAAGTCTGCGAATCTTGTTTATTAGGCAAAATGCCTAAAACACCTTTTAGCGGTAAAGGTGCACGTGCCACCGAATTGTTAGCCCTCATTCATAGTGACGTATGTGGGCCCATGTCTAGCCAGGCTAGAGGTGGATATGAATACTTCGTAACCTTTACGGATGATGCATCGCATTATGGTTATGTGTATCTTATGAGACACAAGTCGGAAACCTTTGAGAAATTCAAAGAGTTTCGACCCGAAGTAGAAAAACAGACTGGGAAAGTATTAAAACATTACGGTCGGACCGTGGTGGAGAATACTTGAGCAATGAGTTTCTCGATTACTTGAAAGAGTATGGTATTCTTTCACAGTGGACTCCTCCCGGAACACCTCAATTAAACGGTGTGTCCGAACGGAGAAATCAAACTTTATTGGACATGGTAAGGTCTATGATGAGTCGCACTGAGCTACCAATTTCCTTCTGGGGATATGCATTGAACAATGCAATACTTATTTTGAAAAAGGTTCCGTCAAAGTCTGTTCAACAGACTCCATATGAAATATGGGCAGGAAAGAAACCGGGTTTCTCATTCTTGAAGATTTGGGGTTGTTGGGCATACGTTAAACGTTTGGATGGTACCAAACTAGAACCCAAATCGAATAAGTGCCTATTTGTAGATTATCTTAGGGAAACCAAATGATATTACTTCTACAACCCACAAGAGAAAAAAGTATTTGTTGCTCTACATGCGGTTTTCCTCGAAAAGGAATTCCTAAATGCAGTGGTAAGTGGGAAGAAAGTAGAACTCAATGAAAGTCAGAGTGATACTGTTCCTGGCACCGATTCCTTATCGGAACACGAACAGTTCATCAGGGATGAGACTGTACCACAATCTTCTAATACACAAAAACCGCGTAGGTCGGAGAGAGTCAGAAAACAACCTGAGAGGTATGGGTTTCTGATCTCACCTTATGTGGATATTAATCTTATTGAGGAAGACGAACTGGCTACGTATGAGGAAATGATACAAGGTATCGACTCCGATTTATGGCAAGATGCCATGAAATCCGAAATGGATTCCATGTATACCAACCAAGTTTGGATACTGGTTGATGCACCAGAAGGCGTAAAGCCTATTATTGGTTGCAAATGGGTCTTCAAGAAGAAGACCAACATGGATGGCAACATACAAATGTACAAAGCTAGGCTTGTAGCGAAAGGGTATCGTCAATGACATGGTGTTGATTACGACGAAACTTTTTCACATGTTGCTATGATTAAATCCATTCGGATAATGCTTGCTATTGCTGCATATTTCGATTATGAAATATGGTAGATGGACGTCAAAACCGCTTTCCTTAACGGAAACCTTTTGGAGGATGTTTATATGCAACAGCCTGACAGTTTTGTTGTACCAAAACATGCAAACAAGGTTTACAAGTTAAATCGATCCATTTATGGATTGAAGCAAGCATCGCGTTCTTGGAACCAGCATTTTGATGAGATCATAAAATAATATGATTTCATTCAAAACGAGGATGATCCTTGTGTATATAAGAAGGTTAGTGGGAGCGCACTGACATTCATTATCCTTTACGTAGATGATGTATTGCTTATTGGCAATGACATTCCCATGCTACAATCGGTGAAAGCTTGGCTTTCATTAAAATTCTCCATGAAAGATATGGGAGAAGCAGCCTTTATTCTGGGAATAAAGATCTACTGGGATAGATCTAGAAAGCTGCTTGGACTCTCCTAGAGCACATATGACATGAGTCCAACCACACCAGAGACATTACAGGATGCAGCTAACAACTTGGAAGAACCCATGCAATTGCCAACAGGGCCAATCACACGCCAAAGAGCAAAGAAGATCAGAGAGGCCTTTGCGGGACTAGCTCAGAGCTATGTGACCAGTTGCAACAACCAAGTCAAGTGCACACCAGAGACACATATGGGCATAACCAGAGAGGTCCCCAAGCTATTTCATTTGACCCAGATCAGTTCAGACTGAAGCATAGCAGAGCAGCTTCAACACCAGCACCCTTTTGACCCGATTTCACCCATTTTGGGACTATGTTGAATTCGGCCAAATGGGGGAATTTTTGTCATTTTTTCTCGACATATTGACTTTATTTATGATGTGATTAGCATGGTTGACTATGCCATTAGGCTTAATTATGCTTAGATTTGTACTTAGCCGGAAGCACGTCAATTTACTATAGCATGTAAGCACCTTAATTAGCTTAAGCGAGATTAGCTTCTAATCTTTGTTTTAAGTTTATTTAGGTGCAAAAGGACCTTAATGGTCGTGGTTGAGGTGCTTGACTTAGGGCTTTTGGTAATTTTAGCTCTAGGGTCATTTTAGCCTTTTTACTCTTTTGTAACCCTTATTATATGACTCTTCTTTGTATTTTTGGAAACCAACGTGATATACATAATTTTGAAAGAGAGAAAAGCTTGAGCTTTCCATGGCTATGGCAAAAACCTTGTTGAGGGAGGGATTCCCCTTTTCAAGTTCAAATTGACTTATCTAAGCTTGGCAACTTAGTGGCGTCTCCATTGCTAGCAAAATACAATCTGATTTCATGCTTGTGGTTATCATGGACGTGAGTTTCATGGTGGTTAGGGGCTGATCTTGGTTGGGTTTTGTTCCTACAAAATCAGTATTCAAAGTTCTTGGGGTTTTGAGAAAGATGCTTGGGGTTTGCTTGGTTTCCAACCCAAGTGAGTTCTTGTCATTTGGTATCATGAGCTTAGGGTTCTGAGGTCTGATTTCCTATCCTTTGTGTTGTTTAATCTTGTATTCATCTTTGTTTTTGTTGTTGTTGTTGATTTCGGCCATTAAGGAATTTGTCCTCAAGTTTCGGCCATTGGTGTTCTTTGTTGTTTCTTGTTGTTTCTTACAGATTTGTAATCCTTGTTGCATGAATAACAATCTGTCCTTTAGTAGTTTGTGCTAATTTTGAGTATTTCTTTGAGTTAAGCTTTGGCTACTTAGGTCAAAATTGGGGCTTTTGTGTTCTTTGCTTGAATCAAGTGTTTAGTTGTTAATTGTAAGTTACTAGGACGTGTTTAACATTGTTATTAAGTTATTAGTTTCAAAAAAAAAAAAAAAAATGCATCAGGTCAGATTCGGCCAAGGAAGTACCATCACCACCCTTGCTTTGTTCTTGCCATATACATGTCACTTAGCTTGTTTTCAATAGGTATTGTTCATATCTACTTTGAGAAAATCAGATTGCACTTCATTACTCCTAGCATTGCTTGAACTAGCTTGTTTGCAATCTTTGTGAAGTTGTTGCAATCTTGTGAAGTGTGTGGAAAACAAGTTTGTTTGAGTGATTTGGTGAGGCATTTGAGTGAATGAGTGTTGAAACAAAATGAAATGCTTATGGATTGATGAGGCCGTGACTTACTCCTGAAGTTTACTTAAGCTTGTGTGTTGTTAACTTTGTGAGACAAGTCTGGTTGCTTTGTTACACATATTGCCGTGAGTAAGATGCTTGATGTGCTTATGTTGAAGCATGAATTAACATGTGTGCTTGCTGATTTGCGTGAGCTATCATTAGCTTGACATTGGATTTGTGTTGAAATCATTAGCATGACATTGAAAATGGAAGCACTCATGAGCTTGACATGGAAACTTGAGTAGCCATCATTGCATTTGAGAGGTGCTTGAAGAGGCAAGTTGCTGCATCACCAAGCTAGTTGGAAAAGTGTTTAGTTGGTTTGTAACTTACCATTGCCGAATTGACATGCTTACTTGACCTACTTGTAAGCTACTTACGTAAGCAGCTGAGTCACCTACTTGTTTTGAAAAAAAAAAAGTGAAAAAAAAAAGAAGAAAGAGAATTGGTCGCATTGTGCTTAGCTTGGTTAGACCCTTTGCAAGTTGATTGGATTGCTTTACATGAGTTACATTGATATTTGATTTGGTTTGTATTGGTTTGAGCTTGAAAGACTATATTTGTGTTATAGCCGAATTGAAATCCTTTGTGTTTCATTGTGTTTCATTGGAGTGTAAACACTTGTGAGTGTGTGTGAGAAGAAAATAAAGGTGAGCTCAAACACTATAGCGAGTGACCACAAGATTGCTTCAGTGACACGTTGATTGCTTGCTTGCTTATTTATTGCATTAACTAACTCGTCATTCTTTCTTATTCTGAGCACTCTAGCTATAAGTTTCTTTCGATTGAGTCTCCGTGATTACTTATCTTATTTGCTTTATTCCACCTGCTCTATATATACATTGAGTTTCTGCTAGCTTGTGGACTACACCTTAGTTGACCTTTCTTGGATTGAGTGTGATTCACATTTGAATTGAGGACGAACTCAAGAGTGGTAAAAGGCAGTGATTGTGAGCACAGTATCGGGTAAAAGCCAATAGAGTGCAAACACGAGTGGAGTGATATCGTTCGAGTGTAAACACATGAGATTGTGAGGATTTACATATTTGTTTTGCTTTTTATATTTATAATCTGTTTGTTTAGTGTTGAGATGGCAGGTCCAAGTTTAACTATTGATGATAAGATCGTGGTTTTGGATACTTTCAAAAGTGATATCCAAGATATTATGAGTGATTATAGAAGATCTTATGAGAAATGGAAAAAGACTTGGAAGGTAACTAAATATGCAGTGAATGAAGAGAGTACTCAACAACCAAAAGCTATTGAAGTTGTGTGTAATGAAGTGAGAAGCACTTGTGATGTTGAGTGCATAGCGAATGAAAACACTTGTGAGGCCTTGAATGTTGTGAATTGTGTTATAAGTGACATGGTGAGTGAAAATGCTTGTGAGACCGTGAGCATTGAGGGAGTAAACACTTGTGAGATAGTGTGCTTTGAGGTTGAAAAACATAGTGAAGCTGAGCAGGTGTGTGAGGAGGTCTTTGCAAGTATGGTTGAGATAGTGGCCATGAGTGATGATGAAGCTGTGAGAGCTGGTGAAAAGAAAGTAGATGTGGTAGTGAAGTTTTTCCATAACATTTTCTCTATTGTTTATGCTTTTTCATCACAGGTACAAGTGGTCAAGTATGATTCTTTTATATTTCAATATCATCGTCCAATTGATTTTGTCATAACTATCTATGATCCGGGTTCGGATTCGAGGACGAATCCAGTTCAAGAGAGGGAGAATGACATGATCCAAGGGACAACATTTGACATGAATGCATTCACCCAAGGAACATTAGAGCCTTTGCAATTGCCAACAGACCCAATCACATGCCAAAGAGCTAAGAAGATCACAAACGCAATAGCGGGGCCAGAGTTTGCATATAATAAATGCATTCATCCTTCTAGTTTTTACTTGCCTTATGAGATTGATTATGATTCTAATTCTTTAACTCCTATGGATTTATTATCTTTGATTCTTATTAAGCTTGGGAGTATGAATGATAAGGGAAAGGCAGAGTTGGTGAGAATAATAGGTTTCCAACGCATTGTGTTTGACCCCGGCAATTGGGTGTGGTTTTATATGCAAGAGGAAAAGATCCAAGCTACAATCGAGAGGAGATGGACCTTTTCAAGTCTTGGAAAGGATCAATGAAAATACATATAAGCTGGATTTGCAAGGTAAGTACAACGTCTCTGCTACTTTTAATGTTTCTGACTTAACTCATTTTGATGCAGGTTCAGATTCGAGGTCGAATCCTTTTCAACAAGGAAGGAATGACATGAGTCCAACCACACCAGAGACATTACAGGATGCAGCTAACAACTTGGAAGAACCCATGCAATTGCCAACAGGGCCAATCACACGCCAAAGAGCAAAGAAGATCAGAGAGGCCTTTGCGGGACTAGCTCAGAGCTATGTGACCAGTTGCAACAACCAAGTCAAGTGCACACCAGAGACACATATGGGCATAACCAGAGAGGTCCCCAAGCTATTTCATTTGACCCAGATCAGTTCAGACTGAAGCATAGCAGAGCAGCTTCAACACCAGCACCCTTTTGACCCGATTTCACCCATTTTGGGACTATGTTGAATTCGGCCAAATGGGGGAATTTTTGTCATTTTTTCTCGACATATGACTTTATTTATGATGTGATTAGCATGGTTGACTATGCCATTAGGCTTAATTATGCTTAGATTTGTACTTAGCCGGAAGCACGTCAATTTACTATAGCATGTAAGCACCTTAATTAGCTTAAGCGAGATTAGCTTCTAATCTTTGTTTTAAGTTTATTTAGGTGCAAAAGGACCTTAATGGTCGTGGTTGAGGTGCTTGACTTAGGGCTTTTGGTAATTTTAGCTCTAGGGTCATTTTAGCCTTTTTACTCTTTTGTAACCCTTATTATATGACTCTTCTTTGTATTTTTGGAAACCAACGTGATATACATAATTTTGAAAGAGAGAAAAGCTTGAGCTTTCCATGGCTATGGCAAAAACCTTGTTGAGGGAGGGATTCCCCTTTTCAAGTTCAAATTGACTTATCTAAGCTTGGCAACTTAGTGGCGTCTCCATTGCTAGCAAAATACAATCTGATTTCATGCTTGTGGTTATCATGGACGTGAGTTTCATGGTGGTTAGGGGCTGATCTTGGTTGGGTTTTGTTCCTACAAAATCAGTATTCAAAGTTCTTGGGGTTTTGAGAAAGATGCTTGGGGTTTGCTTGGTTTCCAACCCAAGTGAGTTCTTGTCAACATACATTGACAAAGTGTTGAAGAGATTCAACATGGATCAGTCTAAGAGGGTAATGTTGCCAGTGTCACATAAAGTCACTCTATTTAAGGACATGTGTCCTAAAACTCAAGATGAGAGAGACAACATGAGTCGGATCTCGTTCGCTTCTACAGTCGGATCGATCATGTATGCCATGATATGTACGCGACCTGATGTCTCGTACGCTTTGAGCATGTGTAGTCGCTATCAGGCCGATCCAGGTGATGGTCACTGGATTGCGGTTAAGAACATCCTTAAGTATCTCAGACGAACTAAGGATGCTTTCTTAATCTATGGAGATGGAGAACTTGAGGTAACTGGGTTTACCGATGCAAGTTTCCAAACCGATAAAGACGACTGTAAGTCGTAATCCGAGTACATATTTTGTTCGAATAACGGAGCAGTGAGCTGAAAATCTTCCAAGCAAGAGACTGTTGTCGATTCAATAACAGAAGCGGAATATATCGCTGCAGCTGAGGCAGCAAAAGAGGCAGTTTGGATCTGTAAATTCCTAATTGGATTAGGAGTAGTTCCGTTAGCAGCTGAGTCCGTTCCTTTGTATTGTGACAATAACAGGGCTACAGCACAGGCTAAGGAACCACAGTCTCATCAACGATCCAAGCATGTACTTCGACGTTTCCATCTAATTCGTGAGATCATACATCGTGGCGATGTGAAGATCGAGAAGGTCACATCAGATGATAACATTGCAGATCCGCTGACGAAGGCTATTCCTCAGCAAAAGTTTGAGCGACATATACATAGTTCAGGTGTTAGATACTTGAGTGATTGGCTATTGGCCAAGTGGGAGATTGTTGGAAAATTATGACCCATAGCATCACTATTTGTAAAAGACATTATGGTTTTTGTACAAATTAACTATGTGACAAAGGAAATTGCTATTTTATCATTCTGTAATTAGATTACTTGAATATATAAATGATAAAAGTCCTTATGATTAGTTCCGGATTAATAAGATATGAGACAGTATCGATCCACTAAAGATATGAGACAGTATCTATCCATAGTCGTAGTATTATCGAGACTGGACATCGATAATGCGGAATAGACTAGGAAGAGTCCCCACGTAACAACATAGTTCTCATATATTTAGGTATTGGATACTCATGCAAGTGTAATAGAAGGTTCTGTTTACCGATGGTACGGAAACAGCTTCGCTCTGGATAGATCCCTCGGAATCCCATTGGTAGTATGACTATGTGTCTATGGGAATCCGAATCAGGGTAGGTGTATTTGGTCTTAACTTGAGACTTGCATCGCTAATACTTGCGACAATCAATACGCTTTGGTTTTGGTCGTCCAAGGCTTTAACAGGTTCTGTGTACGCCTCTTCTAGGTTTATTGAGAATCATAGTGTATTGGGTGTGATGTCCAAATGGAAGTATCACTTCAGTCATATGGAGATGATGATCACGCAAGAATACATAACTAGTACTCTATTATGTTGCAACTATCGGGATAATATGACAAGGTCATGATTATCCGATTAAAGAGACTAGTTGCTAGTGATCCGATATATGCTTCGTACGGGGCAGACACTATTCCAGCCACAGTCCTAGCATGTGACATCCAATACTGGATCGTAATACGCAATACTTGGTATACTACGCTTGATATAGATTATGTATTCCTTAAAAGAATATTTCTGGAGAATTGGGTAGGCACGGTGCTTTGCTAGAAGCCAACCATGTCTTGTAAATTGGTAAGAACGTGGTACAGGGTACGCACGTGTTTGGATAGTCCGACGACCAGATTTACTGCCAACATATCCAGGGATCTCATGGGTTGCTTCCCGGAGATTCACCGATGACGTTTGACTCAAACAAAATTAATTTAGAATTAATTATGAGAGAGAGAAAATTAATCTAGGATTAATTAAGACAAGAATTTATCTGGGATAAAATTCGATTAGAAGAGAGAGAACGATTAATTTGGAATTAATCGATTAAATAATATATTCGATATATTAAATGAAATTAGATTTCATAGAGGAATTAAAATTGGATTTTAATTCGGGCGAACGAATTAATTTAGAATTAATTCGCGAGTGACTTTCGTAATAATTTTGTGAGGCATTATTATTTAATTAAATTTGATTTAATTAAGTCGCAACGGAAAATTCGTTAATTCGGAATTAACGAACCCGAGCCCAAAATATATTTAGCGGGCCCACTCGAATTTTGAATTTAAAGTGGGGCCCACCTAGTCACATCACTAGTCAACTTCTTACTTTTGGTGATATAAGTTGGTGTAGATTTGGTTGATTACTTGTCTTACACTTTTTGTCATTTAAATGACTTTTACCAACTTTGGATTTTTTATAATAGGTAATTGTTTTTGGAAAACAAATTACACAACACAAAATACACTCTCTCTCTCTTTGTGAAGACCGAAACTCTCCCATCTCATTCTCTCAAATTGACCGAAACTCTCCCCTCTCATTCTCTCAAATTGCCGAGAGCCTAGGGTTCTTGGGCTATGATTTTTGCTTCAAAAATCTTGATTGCTAGCACAACAAAGGAGTCAACAAAGGTGTTAGGGAAACTTATCCTAGAGTTTGGAATTCAAATGAGGGCTTGGAGCACTTCTCAAAGGCAAAAATTTGTGTTATCTCTACATCCACTAAACCGTTCATTGTAAGTATTTTCCGCACACTTATCTTGAATTATTCACACAATTTTATGCTTAATAGATCATTGGCATGTTCTAGGAACCCAAAAAATCTAAGTAGCTAAGTAGACTTCCTAAGGAAGAATAACATATAGAGTATAGCAGGATTTTGAGAAAGAATAAAGACTTAAGAGGATTAAGTAGCAAAAATGAGTGAAAATGAGTATAAAAGTAAAATGATGAAGTTATTAGAGGGCATAATTCTAAGAGTAGGCTCATGATAAGGGATAGTAAAATCGTTAGTCGGTAGCGAATCAAGAGTGAAGTTGAGAAATGAGACAACTCAGACGGTACCTAGTGGGAGTATCTTAGTGTAGGAGCGAGAATTAGCAAAAATGGGAGTCTCAGACTTATAGATGAACAAAATCCGCAATCACAACATGGGTAGTGGATGAGATTACCACCACCATGAAGGCATCAAGATTGATCCCCACCCTCCCAACCCTTGATAGATCGAGACAGCAGAGATAGACCATGAACTTCACATCAGAGTAGTCTCATAAAATAGATGTACATATAAAGGGTATCGAACCTTTATATTATAAAAGTTTCAGGCATAAAATGGGGTAGGACAGCGATGAAACGAATATTAACCATAAGATTTTATAGAAGAACCGTCAAGATGAACAACAATATAAGAAAAATATTTGGTATATCTCAGCGTTGGACGAGAACCAAAGTTCTATTATATTTTGATCCTGGTAATCTCTGAGAAGCAGCTAGCCATAGTTTTAGTTAATTAAACCATCACGGGTTTGGGATAACCTTAGTCTCATTAAAGAAATCCTCAAGGTTTTCTATGCATAAACGGACTTCGGGTAAGGCTAAATTTACAAGTAATGCGACCAGGCTTAAAGACTAAGTCGTGTGAAAGATAGTAACTGGAACCGTGCTAGTAAAGCAATCAAAGGTATAGAAGAGCAAACCATATTAGTATAACCAGTATTAGCATAATAATAAATAACACAGCCTTAGTATAGAGGTATGTAATCAGGCTTAGAATAGATATTTTGCCCAGAACTACTCAGCCAACCAAGAAGAGTCATCAGAAAGAAAGGATTACTCTAATATAACATAAAAAATATGAGAAACATTAATGGACAGTAAAAGCATTTGAAAAGATTTTTTATAAATCACGAAGACCAAAACCTAGAGATAATCATAAATGTGAGAACCTGAAAGAGAAAGCTTATAAGAACAAAAAGTTTAGTAAGGCAGAAAACTGAGAAGGTCAAATAGTTGGTTGGGATAAGGTGATAGATGTTAAGAGTATAAAGTCATTTAAATAGAATAGCTGAAGAATTCGAAGTAAACATAGGTTAAGGAAAAGTGAAAGTTTTGGGTGAGAACATAAAGAATCTTGGAAACATTTTTAAAATGAAAAGTAACAGAAGTTACTAGGAATATTTTAAAGTTAGTTTTGTCATAGCAAGAGGTATTAAAGGGGTTGTGAAGTCAGAATATAACCAAGATGAGCAAGATGATGGACGACAAATATGGCACAATTTTGGAAACAAAGACTCATGAAGATAGATGAAGATAAAGGATGTTGAAGATAGATGAAGTTTTAGAAATAAATTCCGGTGATACTTAAGAGATAAAGGTAGTATAAGTCAATGTACAGAGAAATGAACAAAGGAACATGAAGTAACATTAAGGAAATTACTTTTTAGTTAGGAACCAAAGATGTTATGCATTAAGGACCATGAACTTTGGAGTAGTGTACAAAAGTATGATGAGACTTCCAGAGGATTTAGTATTAAAATCTCAAACAAATAGTGAGCTCTGACATGGATATTTTGGCATTGACCAGGACAAGTCTACGAGTTGAGCCCCAAGAAGAATTCAAGAACGAATCCTATTTAAGGGGGGAATTTATAACGACCGGGAATTCTGACTACTGATACACTGTGAGACAAGTGTCACATAATATAAATTATGATTGGAAATATATACCTTCATGAGGTGGCTATCCGTAAAATCTTCGAGAACCCGATATTAGACGTTACAATGTTCCATTCCATACAGCCCATGGTATTTGAGTCGTAACTTTCTCATTAGAACTCCAATTTCTATGAATTTTATACCGTCGGAAATATGAGATCGAGATCTACAACTTCCATGTTAAATATTTTTCCAAATTCGGACCAGAAATAGGTCAAAACTGTAAGTCAAAATTCAGATGAACAGTAATTTTGGACTCAATTGGAACAATCTCAAACTTTCTACACATTTCTACATTTTTCTCCATTCTTCCTAATATCAAATAGGCCCTAGTATATAAGGAAGGGTACTATTCACTAATTCACAAAATGAGATGAAATAAGGAAAGAAGAAAAACGTGAGAAGATAGAGGAGAATGAGGAAGTAGAATGGAGAGAAGAGGAAGAAGAAAGAAAGAAGAAAGGAAGAAGAAGGGAAGAAGAAGGAAGATGAAGCAAAATTGAACTTGGTATCCTTGAAAGATGAGGGAATTCATAAGGAAAAGTGATCATCGCAGGAACCACAAGTTCTTCAGCAAAGTGATGAAAGGCTAACAGAACTTCAACACAGTAAGTGGACACTTTCTCTTTTACTTGATTTTCTTTTCGTATTTTTATATCAGACTTACTATTCTCGCTTCTAGGACGTTAGCCATTTTTCTTTATCAGATACATTTTATTAAGCATACTTTGAGAAATATTTTAGAAAAGAAATGTTTTCATGTAACGACCGGTAGTTTTTACTACTGTGTACAGTGGTACTGCTATGTACGGGATGAAGGCATATAAATAAATTATATTGAGACTCAAAGGAGTTTTGCCATCCATGGAGCTTAATGGAAGAGATGTGGATCCAACAAAAAATAAGACCATTGCAGGAATTGCGATCTCCTTCATCGAAGCAGTATAGTTCCAGCTAGTTTCCAAGCACATTGAGTGGACCCTTTCTCTCAGAACTGATTTTATTTAACTGTTTTGAGTTCAGACTTACTTTTAAAAGCATGTAGGGCATTAGACTGAATTTTACTACATGTGTTTTCTTTTTATATATACATACAGTGATGATTTAGAAATATTATTTTTCAGCATGAGTTTTGAGTTATGGATGTTTTCAAAATTGAGTTTTATGTTTTCCTGGGCATGAGGGAAAAACTCACCCCAGTATGTAACTTGAGACGGTATGGAATTGACGGACAGAGGACATGTGCATATGTAGAGGATTGGGGGGACGACGATTCGTAACGCCCCCAAATCCTAGTTCAGGACTATGGATGACAGATACCCCGAAATCCTGGTTCTAGAGCTTTGGTGGTAGCATAGATCCGCACCCCCAGTTCTAGTTTGTGGCTTGGGGGACGGCGATACGTAACGCCTCAAGACCACCAGTTTCAGAGACAGGTAGTGGCATGTTTTGGGGACGGTGATACGTAACGCCCCAAAGTCATGGATTTGCACTGCTGGCTACAGTTAGGTGTATGGGGGGACGGCGATACGTAACGCCCTCATACGTCAAGTTTTTCAGACAGAGACATAGATTTCAGAAAGAGTTTTCAGATTTCAGATACAATTTTCAAAAAGAGCTTTTAGAAAAGAAAGTTTCCAGAAATAGCAGTTTCATAAGAGATTTTTTTTTAAAGAAGCTCAGAGTTTTAAAATAGAAACCAGTTTTCTTGTCAAGTTATTTCATGAGTTTTCGGTTTTAGAACCAAAAGTTTTATAATAGTTTTTCATGTTTAGTCCACTCACTTAGATCGTACAACGATCTAACCCCCCCACTCCCAGTGTTTGTTTTGCAGGTATTCCAGGAGGACGAGCTCGAGAGGACGGATACTGATGGCAATCACTAGTGGGTCAGAGTCCATCGGTCCAGTCAGCGTTAAGTAAAAGTTTTGTATTAGTCTTCGTTTGAAACAGTCATTGTAAAAGCAAGTATTAAATGTATACAGTTATAGATATGGTAGTTGAGTTTGTATGTTATTTAAGTTTTGGCCACGGTCCTGTATATAAGATAAAATTAGAAGAGTATTAATAATTGATCATAGTTGAAGAGTCTGAGGCTTATGGGTTTAGAACATTCTATCCCCTGCCGGTAGCATCTCCCATATCGGGGATGTTACAAAGATGGTATCATAGCATGGTCTATGGAGTCAGTGACTGCATTGGGTAGAGTGCTGGTGTCTTGTATATATAGTATGTCCAGGATACTTATATGCGGGGCACTATCTCTCTAGTATCTTATCCCCGAGTACGTCCTCAAGATCCATAGACAGGTTAGTAAGCTTTCATAGATTATTCGACTAGTATTCCTTACGAGAACAGTTATACTCTAGATCCAAGTTAGGAATCTTCTTGAAGATATTTGGCCTATTACCAGAAATACAAACAAGCTACGAAACATATGGTAAGATTTTAAGAAACGTACCCAAGGGAGTAGGGAAGATGAGTTATAAGGAAGAAAGAGAAGATGCATAAGAGCTTAAAATAGCCAGAGATAGAGAAGCAAAGAGACAGAAAGAAATAGAAAAAGTTTAAAGATATCTACCCAGAAAAGTAGAAAGAAGAGAGAAAGCTAGAAGAAGAGTAAGGAAAGGTATAGGAATACCTAAGTGATCAGAAGTAAGAAAGAAAGAGATACAGAATCAGACTAGTATAAAAACCCATAATAGCCAAGAGAATAGTAAAGCCCCAGCGAGCAACAGAATTTCCTGGTAGATGTAAGATCCCATCTCTCCTCAGAAAAATTTCCTTCAAGCCGATTCTTGTGTAGATAGTGATTTCCCCGAGTAACGAAGAATAGCCAGAGAGATAACAGAAGTAAGGAACCTAGATTAGTCTTGAGGGCCCTAATGGACCTACATGCAAAAAAGGATTCAGAGAACTCCAGATCCCCTAAACCCAGACCCAAACCCACAAATAGGAAACAGAAACGGTTAGTTACCTTACCCCCAGCAATCCGATAAAGACAAGACCTTAGATTATCTAGTCTTCGAACCCTCCATTTCTGACAGAGCCTACCTCATACCTACCTTACATGAGAAATAAACTCTATCAGGACATGAATTATCAGAACAAGAATATCAGAACTCATTGAAACATAAGATGTTAGTCTTAGCCCCTACCAGTTTAAATATAGATGACTATAAGATGCCGATGACAGATCATAATCAGAAATGGAAGCATTCAGAAGATAGATCACCCAGAAAAAGATTAAGGAAGTTTCGAGGCTATTAGGAAGAGAACCGAGTGTAGCCCAGAGAATAAGACAAGTCAGCACAAGGTTTGCAGCACTAGTAAAAGTCTACAGGATAGACCAATACAGTAGAACCTAAAGATCAGCCTACCGGCCAGTAGAAAACCATGGAAGTATAAAAGAACAAACCCATGAGGATATGGATATTTAAAAGTGATGAAGGTACTAGTACGGACCATAGAACAAAGCGTCATAGTTATGGTTGGTGGCAAGAGCAAAGAGCAGAGATTTAGGAAATAGCCAGAAGAGCGAACTACTACTAGCCTCAGTAGCATGGCGTAGAGCCAATGAATAGAATATGGAGACAGCAAGAAGGAAACAGAAGTGGCAAGAGGATTCGGTATGTATAGTAACATAAAAAATGAAGTTTGGGAACATCGAGATGAGTGAAGACCCCAGAGAAATCGATAGTGAATAAGAGACCTTAGGACGTGGAGTAGGCTATTAGGTTCCAGTAGAACAAATGATGACTCTCCTTCTAGAAATATCGATTCTAGAAAATGTGCAAATATTAACCAGATCATCACGGAGCCTAAGTGTCAAACAGAATGCATACCACATGATTCCTATGGAATACATTTATGCTCACTCCCCAACTTAGAATTTAGTAAAGAGAAGAATCAGTAGAAAAGAACAATGAGTAGATCAGACCAATCACGAGATGGCTAGATAGTCAAGTTGATAAATTAAACAGAGCATAGATAAGAAACACGAGATAGGATAGTCTAAAGTCAGGATGAGGCGAACAATATATATGAATTATAAGGAAGAATAACAAGAGGGGATATAGTAGGCCTTTAAGAAGAAGTAAAAACTTAAAGGTAGAAAGAGACCACGGAGAATAAATCTTAAGAATATAGCAACAACAGTTTATGAAGAATTGCACGGTGTTGAGTAGAAGGACTAGGTAAGAGTGACACCTGAACCAAAGGGTTTAGTAGAAGACGTCCTAAGTAAGTAAAGTTGATAGAGATCTCAAGAGAGTAAAGATGAAAGAAATTGAAGGGACGGAGATAAGAAAGAAACCTAAGCTGCAGGGTGAGTTTCTTTAGGAAAGATAGTAAAGAGAGAATAGTGGCACCTAGAGAAATGAGGTAACAACTTTAGAAGAATAAACCACAGAGATAGGATAAGAAAAAAGTACAGAGATAGTACGAGGAAGTTCTTAGAAAGCACGACCTTAGAAGAACTTTTCAAAAGAGACAGTGAGTTCAGTAGTCGAAGATAATAAAAAGTAAAGTGGAAGAGACAACCAGACGGTTTTAGCAGTAGTACCCTAGTGTAGGAAATGTTACCAGACATATATGCCCGAGAGTTCTAGGCTTATAATTCAGCCGTATGTGCAACTAGATCACCATAACTAGAAAGGTTACAGAACAAGGTCCCACCCTCCTAACCCTCGATAGACAACAATCGTAGAAACAGATATTCAAAGTTACTTCAGGAATTCTCATAAATAAGTAAAAGTATAGTAAAGAAAGATTAGAAGCATAAGATTTCATATGCAGCTTAAGAACGTAATAAAGTAAGAGATGGTTCCGAGTAAAAGAGTTAAGAAAGAAATTGATAAGATGGAGTAGTACAGAAATAAAGTAGTAGTCAAGTAACAGTTGGGATTTTAAGGAACCAAGGTTTGATGAATGGTGAGTATGTAAAGAAAAAGGATATTTCTCAAAAAATGAGACAGAGACATAGACCACAGAAGTTCTTAGCGTAGCATAAAACAAAGCAGGTGACAAGAAGAGTGCTAAGGAAAAAGATTAGAAGCAAAGTTGTGAAGGTGCAGCAACGGTAGCAGAAGAATGCCTAGTAAGTAAATACGAAATGTGTAACTACAAAGTTTCGTAGAATCGAAATGCAACCAAAGATCCCTTACGTGTTAGATCACGTAAAGCACATTAAGTACCCAGCCCCAGACTTAGTTGACCAAACCACTACGGGTTTGGGACAGACTAAGCCATGGGTATGGGTGGTTTGGTAGATGTGCAGAATAGTACGGAATCGAGGAGATAAGTTGCTACAGAGTTGCAACTAGCATATGGAGTGAATCCTTAAGGTATGGCATGTGTACATATATTTGGTGATGACCCTTGACAGCACTAGACTTTGAAAAACAAGTCAATGAGGAGCACCGAAATCAGACTTACAATAGCAGTGAAAATAAGGGTATGGAGAAAAGAATGGATTACAATCGGGACTGAATCGCCAACGTCCCCGTCTATAGCAAGAATGCAGTTTAAGTAGTAATGTGTATACAGTTCAGCCCCCAGCGAAACCACCCGACCTAACTTTCTTAGTACAAACCCATTAGGTGAACAATAATAGGGGACAAAGGTATATAAGGAGTAAGATCTTGCACCACAGGAACCCAAGTTATACAGATAAGCAAAGGCAAGAGAAATTGTATAGGAACCGGTAAACAGCCTAGTATAGACGCATGTATGTATGTACCTTCCAGGGTCAAAGCTATAGTAAAAGAGAGCTCAGTTACAGGAAGAGCAAGTATCTATAGAGATAAAAAGATCTGTAAGGAAATGAGACTCTTAGAATATGTTTTCTTATGAAACAGACATGAAAAGTCTAACCACGAACCTAGTACCCTTCGGAATTAATAGCTCAAATGGGAAATGAGCTGGAGTAAGTAGTGTATGACGAAAAATCTAGGAGTGAGATTCATTGATGCACCATAAGAGTTAAGACATGACCGTAGTGAAAAGTAACGAGCAAGAAGTTATGGAATAAGGATAATGTGTTTCCTGCATGATTCAAGTTCAAAAGTATTAAGCATGAAACAGAAGCCAAGGTGAGAGAAAGACCGAAGCGAACGTGAGTTAGTTTACAGAGAAGTAAGAGTTCTAGCAGGTAAAGCAAGATGGTTATGAGTATGAAGTCAGTTATGGCTGTTCACCTGGAGAGAGAGGCCATGAATCCGGGGGTATGTGGTGAGATCCCAAGTTTAAAAAGGATTCGAGGACGAATCCTATTTAAGGGGAGAGAATTTATAACGACCGATAGTTTTTACTACTGTGCACAGTGGTACTGCTACGTACGGGACGAAGGTATATAAATAAATTATATTGAGAATCATATATACTCATGGAATGACTTTAGGGACAATCATAAAATTCCTCGAAGCCCCGGGACGAGACTGTATAGTGTTCCTTTGGACAGCCCATGGTATTTAAGGCGTAACTTTTTCGTATGAACTATGATTTTTATGAATTTTATATCATCGGAAAACTGAGATCGAGACCTACAACTTATGCGTTGAATATTTTCCCAAATTCGGACTAGAAGCTAATAAAAAACGCAAGTCAAAGTCCTGATGAATAGTGATTTCGCGGTCAAAAATGGAAAAATCTCAAATTTTCTTCATTTTATACACTCTTCTACAATATTCTTAATATCAATTAGGTCCACTATATAAGGGATTAGTATTCACCATTTCTAAAAGGGGAAAATGAAAAAAGAAAAGAAAGAAACGTGAGGGAAAGAGAGGGAAAGAAGAAAAGAAGAATCCGACAAGTAGAAGAAGAATAAGAAGAAAGAAGAAAGAATAAGAAGGGAAGAAAGAAAGAAGAGAAGAGAGAGAGAAGCAAAGGAGTTTTGCCATCCATGGAAATGTGGATCCAACAAAAAAAATAAGACCATTGTAGGAGTTTTGCCATCCATGGAAATGTGGATCCAACAAAAAAAAATAAGACCATTGTAGGAATTGCGATCTCCTTCGTCAAAGCTGTATAGTTCCATCCAGTTTCCAAGCACAGTGAGTGGACCCTTTCTCTCAGAACTGATTTTATTTAACTGTTTTGAGTTCAGACTTACTTTTTAAAAGCATGTAGGGCGTTAGACTGAATTTTACTACATGTGTTTTCTTTTTATATATACATACAGTGATGATTTAGAAAGATTATTTTTCAGCATGATTTTTGAATTACGGATGTTTTCAAAACTGAGTTTTATGTTTTCCGAGGCATGAGGGAAAAACTCACCCCAGTATGTAACTTGAGACAGTATGGAATTGACGGACAGATGACATGTGCATATGTAGAGGACCGGGGGGACGACGATACGTAACGGCCCCAGATCCTAGTTCAGGACTAGGGATGACAGATGCCCCGAAATCCTGGTTCCAAAGCTTGGGTGGTAGCATAGATCCGCACCCCCAGTTCTAGTTTATGGCTTGGGGGACGACGATACGTAACGCCCCAAGACCGCCAGTTTCAGAGACAGTAGTGGCATGCTTTGGGGGACGGCGATACGTAACGCCCCAAAGTCATGGATTTGCACTGCTGGCTACAGTTAGGCGTATGTGGGGACGGTGATACGTAACGCCCTCATACGTCAAGTTTTTTAGACAGAGACACAGATTTCATAAAGAGTTTTCAGATTTCAGATACAGTTTTCAAAAAGATCTTTTAGAAAAAAAAATTCCAGAAATAGCAGTTTCATAAGAGATTTTTTTTGAAAGAAGCTCAGAGTTTTAAAACATAAACCAGATTTCTTATAAATTTATTTCATGAGTTTTCGGTTTTAGAACCAAAAGTTTTATAATAGTTTTTTATGTTTAGTCCACTCACTTAGATCGTACAGTGATCTAACCCCTACTCCCAGTGTTTGTTTTGCAGGTATTCCAGGAGGACGAGCTCGAGGGGACGGATACTGATGGCAGTCACTAGTGGGTCAAAGTCCATCAGTCCAAGTCAGAGTCAAAGAGTATCCAGTCAGCGTTAAGTAAAAGTTTTGTATTAGTCTTCATTTGAAACAGTATTTGTAAAATCAATTATTAATATATATACAGTTATAGATATGGTAGTTGAGTTTGTATGTTATTTAAGTTTGGGCCACGGTCTCGTACATAAGAAAAAATTAGAAGAGTATTAGTAATTGATCATAGTTGAAGAGTCTGAGGCTTATGGGGTTAGAACGGTCTATCCCATGCCGGTAGTAACTCTCAGATCGGGGATGTTACATTTCAAAACATGAGTTTTACGTTTTTCGGGGCATGAGGGAAACCCCACCCCATTATGTAACTTGATACAGTTGGAATTGACGTACATAGAACATGTGCACATGTAGAGGACTGGTGGGACGACGATATGTAACGCCCCCAGATCCTAGATCAGGGCTAGGGGACGGTGATACGTAACGCCCTTATACCCTAGTTTTAGAGCTTGGATGGTAGCATAGATCCGCACCTCAAGTTCTAGTTTCGTGTCTTGGGGGACGGTGATACATAAAGGCCCCAAGACCACCAGATTCAGGGACAATAGTGGCATGCTTTGGGGGACGACGATACGTAACGCCCCAAGGACATGGATTTGCACTATTGGCTCCAGTTAGGCGTATGGGGGGATGGCGATACGTAACACCCTCATACGTCAAGTTTTCAGATATAGACAGCACTCAGACATCAGATTTTCAGAAAAAGAGTTTTGAGATATCAGAGTTTCAGGAAATAGTTTTTAGAGACTAGATTTTAGAAAGCATTTTTCAGAAAGCATTTTTCAGAAAGATTAAGTTTTATAAAAGAGATTTCAAGCAAAGTTTTCCGGAAGAGAGTTTTCATATAAGTCATTTTTTTGAAACTTTGATTTTAGAACCGATTGATTTCATATCAGTATTCCAGTTTTTCATCTACTCACTTAGATCGAATAACGATCTAACCCTCCACCCCTAGTTTCTTTATTTTACAAGTATTCTCGAAGGACGAGCTCGGGAAGACAGATAGTGTTGCAGTCACTAGGGTTTGGAGTCCACCAGTCTAAATCAGAAGAGTGAGAGTCCAGTCAGAGTCAGAGTCAGTCAGAAATAATGTATCAGTCTTTGGTTGTAAAAAGTCATTGTAAAAAAAAGTAAAAGTTATTGAGTACGGTCGTTAACGTTGAGTTTGTATGAAATCTTTTAAACTTGGGCTACGGTCTCATACTAAAGATATTTAAATTAAGAAAAGAATAATTGTAATTGTTCATGGTTAGGAAGTCGGAGGCTTATGGGGTTAGTACGGGCTACCCCCTGCCGGTAACATCTCCCAGATCGGGGATGTTATAGACAGCCCCACCACCTAGGGTGAACACTGATCCAAATGTTGATTTCCTATAATCGACATCTGTTTGAAAATTAGAGTAAATATATCCTCTCAAGATCATATCCTGACTAGATTATACAAGCATATAATTTCTCGTTCTCCTAAGATACTTGAGAATATGTTTCACCGCCACCCAATGATCTAATCCTGGGTTAGATTGAAACCTACTGACTACTCCCACTGCAAAACAAATGTCTGGTCTCGTGCATAACATAGCATACATAAGACTTCCAACTGGTGAAGCATATGGTATATGTCTCATCTCCTCAACTGCTTGAGGTGTCTTAGGAGACTGTTCCTTAGACAAATGAATTCCATGCCTGAAAGGTAAATTACCTTTCTTGGAATTCTGCATACCAAATCACACAAGAATCTTGTCGATATAGGTTGCTTGAGACATTGCTAACAGTCATTTCTTGCAATCCCGAATAATATGGATCCCAAGTACATAACTTACCTCTCCCAAATATTTCATTTGGAATTGGTTAGCTAGCCAGATTTTCACGTCCGATAATATCTTTACATCATTCCCAATAAGTAAAATATCATCAACATATAACACAAGGAAAACCACCTTACCATCAATGATGCACTTGCTTAAGCCCATAAATAGATCTTTGCAACTTGCAAACTTTTTGCTCTTGACCTTGGGTATGAACCCCTCTGGTTGTACCATATAAATACTCTCATCAAGATTTCCATTCAAGAATACACTCTTGACGTCCATTTGCCAAATCTCATAGTCATAATATGCGACAATGGAAATAAGAATCCTAATGGATTTAAGCATGGATACTGATGAGAAAGTCTCTTCATAGTCAACTCCCTCTTTTTGGGTATAACCCTTTTCCACTATCCTAGCCTTGAAAGTCTTTACTTTCCCATCTATTCCTCTTTTTCTCTTGTAGATCCACTTGCAACCTATGGGTTTTACTCCATCAGGTTGGTCTATAAGTTCCCAGACTAAGTTAGAGTACATAGACTCCATCTCAAGGTTCATGGCTTTAAGCCATTCCTCTTTATCAGTATCATCTATTACACTATGATAGGTCAATGGATCATCTATACCATCACAAGATGCAACAACTTGCACCTCTCCATTTCCTATATAGCGTTCAGGTTGTCTTACAATCCTCCCACTACGTCTAGGTGGTATAGTATTATGATAAACTTGCATCCGACTTTCAGATGTTAAAGGTGTTATGTCTATGTCAACAGTTGACAATGGTTTACTGGTCGTATCAACAAGCAACTCCTCAAGTAACACTTTACTTCGAGGTTTGAACTCTCTCATATAATCCTCCTCAAGAAATGTAGCATTTGTTGACACAAATACTTTATTATCTTCTGAACTATAAAATAATCCACCTCTAGTTTCCTTAGGATATCTTACAAATAGGCACACCTTTGAACGTGATTTCAACTTAGTAGTCTTATTCTTTAGCACATGTGCTGGACACCCCCATATGCGGAAATGTCGTAAACTAGCTTTACGACCATTCCACAACTCTAAGGGAGTCTTAGGAACAGACTTAGAAGGAACTAAATTCAGGATATACATTGATGTTTCCAATGCATACCGCCAGAATGAACTAGTAGAATGCTATAACTAAACATTGATCTCATCATGTCTAGTAGGGTCCGATTTCTCATTTCTGCAACACCGTTTTGTTGTGGTGTTCCAGGTGCTGTGAGCTGTGAAACAATTCCATGCTCAACTAAGAATTCCTCGAAATCTCTATCAAGATATTCGCCTCCACGGTCTGATCGTATAATTTTGATGCTTTTACCTAATTGGTTCTCAACCTCAGCACGGTATTCTTTGAACTTTTCAAATGTATCTGACTTGTGCTGCATTAAGTAAACATACCCATATCTTGAATAATCATTAATGGAAGTGACGAAGTATTCATAACCACCTTGGGCATTTACATTCATTGGTCTGCAAATGTTCGAATGTATTAGCTTAAGCTGTTCTTTGGCTCTTATCCATTTTCCAGTAAAAGGTCTCTTAGTTATTTGCCTTCAAAACAAGATTCACAGACAGGTAAAGTACCAAGTTTTAACTGATTTAAAACTTCGTTCTTAATTAGTCTATCTATCCGGTCAATGTTAATTTGACCAAGTGTAAGGTGCCAAAGATAGGTATCATCTTGAGAAATCTTTTGCCGTTTAGTTTTATATCTTTCAATCTTAAACATTTCAGTATTAAACAGTGATTCATGCATTAACGGCCTTAATACATATAGATTACTCTCAGAGTTTCCTGTGCATATTTTTAATCCATTTCTATTAATAATAACTAATTTATTGTCAAATGAAATAGAAAAACCATGTTCCATTAGTTTTGTTACATAAATCAAATTCCTGCGAAAACCATGAATATAAAGTGTAGGAAATGCTTTCCTCGCGCAGCGGAAACGTCTTAGACACACGGATCGGACTTGAAAATTTTTTATGCCCTTCTCATTTGAATGCCGAATGGAACTAGCAGTACCACTGAAATACTGTTCTAAGTCAAATTTTAGCCCCGAAACAGCCCCCGAACAGCAGCACAAAACCGGATTGTTTTAGCACCCGAAATGCGCCCAGCACACTCCCGAACAGCCCCTGAAATTCTGATTTTTTCACTTCAAAATAGCCCCAACACAGCCCCAAAGCACCACTAAATGTTCCCCGAAAATTATGGATTAAAACGAAACCAAATTGGGTTCTGTTTCACCAACTAAAGGGGCGGCAATGAGCAATATTTAGCCTCACTACCGTGAACAAGAAAATAAGATGAAGATGAAATAAAGTTCGACACCACAAAGTCTTCCGTGCTATGTCTCGTTACCAATGAATGCTTGTGTGGGCAAGACTCACAAAATAATCTCTAACGGTTTAGGGATTAAGTCACATAAACAACTTTTGTTTTTTATTTTTATTTTTCTTTTGTTCTTTTTTTTTTCTTTCTCAACAATTGAGAGGATTTGGAAAAAGAACAAAGGTGGCTTGGGTTAGAAAGAGAGGCTTAGCCAAAAGAAAAATCATATTTTCCTTATTATACTTAGGGTTTAATTTTACAAAATAAAATAAAACCCTTCTTATTTCTCCATGTGTGAGATTCGGCCAAGGGGTATATTTTTTAATAATTTTGTAACATCCAATATTACATAATCATCATCTTAATGATAATTTAAAATTCCTCTTTAAGAGTTGTAACATCCAATTTAAGATGTTTATTTTCCAAAAACCCGTCCCCGCCTTTTCCTTTGAAATTCGGCCAACACTAGGAATAATAGATAATTTTGTAACATTAAGTATTTAATTCCATAATTAAAATATATGTTACAAAATCAAAGAGTTACTACCTTTCATAAAAGTGTAACTTCCAAATTCAATTCAAAGGATTTCCAAAACCCAAATTTGGAATTCCAATATTAGCCTTCATTCAAATTATATTAAATATAATTTAATAATAAATAATAAACAATTATTATATAATCATTTATTAAATAAACCATATATTAACTTTTAGTAAATAGTTCCAAGTGTGACAAATAATATTATTAATCATATTAATAATATTTATACATATGTGAGTATACAATTGGACTATCCAATTATACTAAATCCGCTATAGTAAATCGAGCTAGCACGGGGACCAAATGGACCTACGGTTCCAAGCTCCAATAATCTCGAAATATTAATTAAGCTCTTAATTAAATATTTTGAATTATTAACTCTGGGTTATTGCACTAAAAACCTGAAGCTACACTCTCGTTGCCGCAGATAATATATTAAGCCAAACCAAGTCAGTGTCCATCGATATACTCATTGCATATAAATTAACCCTTCACGAGTATTTCCTAGTTAGAGCCGGGTCATAATTTCCTTTATACCCATCTAATTATTTTTACCTTAAGTACCATTGATTCTTTAATGAATGATTTATTCATAACGATTATGAATTTTAATCTTTCTATTCGTAGTAGAAAGACTTGAGCGCTCAAATCGTTCAAGCACCGAATCAACCCTTAAGAAAGATACTCATTTACTTCTCGCAAGAATGAGTGAACTCCATGTCTATGTAAAATATTCCCAGCTACACAACAGACCATTCCCCCAAAGTACGTAGCTATTGGTCGGGACTGCTACACCAACCTCACCTTTGTAAATCAAAGGACATAACCTGCCATGTAGGAGTTCGTAGTACACTCAGGATTAAGATTAATCCATATATGACCATCTAGTAGATCAAAATGACTTTCTTTGTTTAACGGATATTAAAATAATGTCATTTCCATCTGGGTCCAGTCCTATATGATCACATCATACAAGGTGCCTCCATTCTCATGTCTCTACATGGACGATCTCAGATCAAGGTCGCCATACAAATATATAATGGACCGCAACTATAGATAAACCACAAACAAAGTACCCGTTTTGTTTGCTCTCTATGGACTATTTAAGATTACTAACTTCAGACTTAAATCCTCTTGTGTATGACACTCATACACTAAGTCTGAAGGTACATAAGTAATCTAGGGTATTCAAGATAATTTATAATACGCGAAAATTAAACAAACACATTGATAAATGAATAATGCATCATTTTATTTCAAAACACATAAAGCCGTTAACATCATATGTAGCTCTAAGGCATTCATCCCAATAATCTCCCACTTTCACTAGAGCAAATGAGACATGTCACGTAATCCTAGACCATCTAGGTGACCTTCAAACACTTTAGCCGATAAGGTCTTTGTAAACAGATGAGCCAAGTTCTCTACGGATGCAATCTTTGTGACGGTAACGTCTCCTCTCTGCACTATCTCCTTGATGAGATGATATTTCCTCTCTATATGCTTTCCCCTCTTGTGGCTTCTTGGTTCTTTGGAGTTTTCCACTGCACCACTATTATCGTAATAAAGTGTGAGTGGTCTATCCATATCTGGAACAACTTCCAGATCTCCCAAGAATTTACGGAGCCAGACTGCTTCCTTAGCTGCTTCACAAGCTGCTACATATTCAGCCTCCATGGTGGAGTCAGCAATGCAAGATTGCTTTATACTCCGCCATACTATAGCCCCACCACCTAGGGTAAACACTGATCCAGATGTTGATTTCCTCAAATCGACATCTGTCTGAAAATTAGAGTCTGTATATCCCTTTAGGATCATATCCTCACCGGAATACACAAGCATATAATCTCTTGTTCTCTTATGATAATTGAGAATGTGTTTCACAGCCACCCAGTGATCCAATCTTGGGTTTGACTGAAACCTACTGACTACTCCCACTGTAAAATAGATGTCTGGTTTCGTGCATAACATAGCATACATGAGACTACCAACTGTTGAGGCGTATAGGATATGTCTCATTTCCTCAACATCTTGAGGTGTCTTATGAGACTGTTCCTTTGACAAATGAATTCCATGCCGATAAGGCAGATTACTCTTCTTGGAATTCTGCATCCCAAATCGCACAAGGATCTTGTCGATATAGGATGTCTGAGACATAGCTAACAGTCATTTCTTGCGATCCCGAAGTATCTGAATCCCAGGAACATAACTGGCTGACATGATCCAAGGGACAACATTTGACATGAATGCAGTCACCCAAGGAACATTAGAGCCTTTGCAATTGCAAAGGCTCTAATGTTCCTTGGGTGACTGCATTCATGTCAAATGTTGTCCCTTGGATCATGTCATTCTCCCTCTCTTGAAATGGATTCGTCCTCGAATCCGAACCCGGATCATAGATAGTTATGACAAAATCAATTGGACGATGATATTGAAATATAAAAGAATCATACTTGACCACTTGTACCTGCGATGAAAAAGCATAAACAATAGAGAAAATGTTATGGAAAAACATCACTACCACATCTACTTTCTTTTCACCAGCTCTCACAGCTTCATCATCACTCATGGCCACTATCTCAACCATACTTGCAAAGACCTCCTCACACACCTGCTCAGCTTCACTATGTTTTTCAACCTCAAAGCACACTACCTCACAAGTGTTTACTCCCTCAATGCTCACGGTCTCACAAGCATTTTCACTCACCGTGTCACTTATAACACAATTCACAACATTCAAGGCCTCACAAGTGTTTTCATTCGCTATGCACTCAACATCACAAGTGCTTCTCACTTTATTACACACAACTTCAATAGCTTTTGGTTGTTGAGTACTCTCTTCATTCACTGCATATTTAGTTACCTTCCAAGTCTTTTTCCATTTCTCATAAGATCTTCTATAATCACTCATAATATCTTGGATATCACTTTTGAAAGTATCCAAAACCATGATCTTTTCATCAATGGTTAAACTTGGACCTGCCATCTCAACACTAAACAAACATATTAGAAATAATAAAAAGCAAAACAAATATGTAAATCCTCACAATCTCACGTGTTTACACTCGAATGATATCACTTCATTCGTGTTTGCACTCTATTGGCTTTTACCCGATACTGTGCTCACAATCACTGCCTTTTACCACTCTTGAGTTCTTCCTCAATTCAATTACAAATCAACTCAATTCCCAGAATGGTCAACTAAGGTGTAGTCCACAAGCTAGCAGAAACACAAATAACCAATAATGTATATAGTGCAGGTGGAATAATGCGAATAAGAATAGTAATCACGAAGACTCAATCAAAGAGACTTAAGCTAGAGTGCACGGAATAAGAAAAAAGACGAGTTAGCTAAATGCGCAAACAAACAAGCAAGCACTCAATGTGACAATTAGCCAATCTTGTGATCACTCGCTATTGTTTTTGTCTCACTCTTTTCTTTTCTTTTCTTTTTTTCCTCTTTTTTTTAACTCTTTTTTTTTCACTCTTTTCTTTTGTCTCTCACACTCAAAGTGTATACAAAGCCAATGAAATACAATGCAAATAACAAGATTACCACATTCGGTAATTTTCAAGTTATATCCTTAGCACTTGCAATACATGTAAATACAACTCAAATGGCAATGTAACTCATATAATCAATTCAGCAATGTGGTAATGTCTACCTTTCAACTTGCAAATGAGTATAAATGATCTAGTTACAATGTAACTAACTCAATTTCCAATTCAGCCAAGTCAAATTACAAGCTAAGTAAATAGTTTTTGTAAGCAACTAGGTGATGCAGCTACTTGCCTCTTCAAGCACCTTAAAAACAAATGATTACACACAAGTTCCCATGTCAAGCTAATGATGAATTTATTGCCTCTTCACTAATAATAACAATATTTCAAGAGGTGGCAAGTGATACTTGCTTGGATACACACGAATTTAGTGCAAATTTGTTGCACTCAACCTTGCTTCACTTGATTCTTCAACATTAACAACACAAATCAGCAAGATAACAATGATACAACTCACTCCAATCACCAAATTTGGTGCATTCAGATTTGTTTCATCAATTACACATTCACATTCATCAATAATTCACTCAATCTTTCTTTCTTTTCACTCAAACTCACAAGATTGTGCTAACTTCACAAGAATGCAAACAAGTAAGCTCACGTAAATGCCAAGATGAATGATGTCAATTCTGATTTTTGCAAAGTTGATATGAATAATACCTATGGAAACAACTCTAATTGCATGTATTCAACAATACCAAGACAAGATATGTCAATCAATCTCACTAGGTCGAATCTGATCTGATTCTTTTTTTTTTTTTTGAAACTAATAACATAATAACAATGTTAAACACGTCCTAGTAACATAAAATTAACAACTAAACACTTGATTGAAGCAAAGAAAACAAAAGCCCCAATTTTGACCTAAGTAGCCAAAGCTTAACTCAAAGAAATACTCAAAATTAGCACAAACTACTAAAGGACAGATTGTTATTCATGCAACAAGGATCACAAATCTGCAAGAAACAACAAGAAACAACAAAGATCCAACAATGGCCGAATCAAGGTGGAAGTAAAACCTTGATGCCGAAATTAAATCAACAAATAACAAAGATGAATACAAGATTAAACAACACAAAGGATAAGAAATCAGACCTCAGAACCCTAAGCTCATGATACCAAATGACAAGAACTCACTTGGGTTTGGAAACCAAGCAAACCCCAAGCATCTTTCTCAAAACCCCAAGAACTTTGAATACTGATTTTGTAGGAACAAAACCCAACCAAGATCAGCCCCTAACCACCATGAAACTCACGTCCATGATAACCACAAGCATGAAATCAGATTGTATTTTGCTAGCAATGGAGACGCCACTAAGTTGCCAAGCTTAGATAAGTCAATTTGAACTTGAAAAGGGGAATCCCTCCCTTACAAGAAATTTAGCCATAGCCAAAGCTTAAAAGCTTCAAAGTTTGATGAAAATGTCGTGAATGTTATTCCAAAGAAGAAGAAAACAAAGTTTAAATAGGTTACAAAGAGAAACCCTAAAGGTGTGAATGGACAAAAATGTCCCTAAAGTGAAATTACCAAAAGACCTGAAAACTACCCAAACCATTCACTCAAGCACGTCCCCAAAAGTCTTTTCCCACCTAAAGTAGCTTAAGACAATGATTAGAAACTAATCTAACTTAAGCTAATTTGAGGTGCTTACATCAAATAGTAAATTGACGTGCTTACTCAATAAGCAAGGTTCTAAGCATAATTAAGCCTAATGGCATAGTCAACCATGCTAATTACATCATAAATAAAGTCAAAATGTCGAGAAAAAATGACAAAAATGCCCCCATTTGGCCGAATTCAACATGGTCCCAAAATGGGTGAAATCGGGTCAAAAGGATGCTGGTGCTGAAGCTACTCTGCTATGCTTCAGTCTGAGCTGATCTGGGTCAAATGAAATAGCTTGGGGACCTCTCTGATTATGCCCATATATGTCTCTGGTGTGCACTTGACTCGGTTGCTGCAACTGGTCACATAGCTCTGAGCTAGTCCCGCAAAGGCCTCTTTGATCTTCTTTGCTCTTTGGCGAGTGATTGGACCTGTTGGCAACTGCATGGGTTCTTCCAAGTTGTTAGCTGCATGCTGTAATGTCTCTGGTGTGGTTCGACTCATGTCATTCCCTCCTTGTTGAAAAGGATTCGACCTCGAATCTGAACCTGCATCAAAATGAGTTAAGTCAGAAACATTAAAAGTAAAAGATATGTTATACTTACCTGGCAAATCCAGCTTATATGCATTGTCATTGATCCTTTCCAAGACTTGAAAATGTCCATCTCCTCTCGATTGTAGCTTGGATATTTTCCTCTTGCATATAAAGCCACACCCAATTGCTGGGGTCAAACACAATGCGTTGGAAACATATTATTCTCACCAACTCTGCCTTTCCCTTATCATTCATACTCCTAAGCTTAATAAGAGTCAAAGATAATAAATCCATAGGAGTTAAAGAATTAGAATCATAATCAATCTCATAAGGCAAGTAAAAACTAGAAGGATGAATGCATCTATTATATGCAAACTCTGGCCCTGCTATTGCGTCTGTGATCTTCTTAGCTCTTTGGCGTGTGATTGGGCATGTTGGCAATTGCAAAGGCTCTAATGTTCCTTGGCTGACTGCATTCATGTCAAATGTTGTCCCTTGGATCATGTCATCCAACATGCCCAATCACACGCCAAAGAACTAAGAAGATCACAGACGCAATAGCAGGGCCAGAGTTTGCATATAATAGATGCATTCATCCTTCTAGTTTTTACTTGCCTTATGAGATTGATTATGATTCTAATTCTTTAACTCCTATGGATTTATTATCTTTGATTCTTATTAAGCTTAGGAGTATGAATGATAAGGGAAAGGCAGAGTTGGTGAGAATAATATGTTTCCAACGCATTGTGTTTGACCCCGGCAATTGGGTGTGGCTTTATATGCAAGAGGAAAATATCCAAGCTACAATCGAGAGGAGATGGACCTTTTCAAGTCTTGGAAAGGATCAATGACAATGCATATAAGCTGGATTTGCCAGGTAAGTATAACATATCTTTTACTTTTAATGTTTCTGACTTAACTCATTTTGATGCAGGTTCAGATTCGAGGTCGAATCCTTTTCAACAAGGAGGGAATGACATGAGTCGAACCACACCAGAGACATTACAGCATGCAGCTAACAACTTGGAGAACCCATGCAGTTGCCAACAGGTCCAATCACTCGCCAAAGAGCAAAGAAGATCAGAGAGGCCTTTGCGGGACTAGCTCAGAGCTATGTGACCAGTTGCAGCAACCGAGTCAAGTGCACACCAGAGACATATATGGGCATAACCAGAGAGGTCCCCAAGCTATTTCATTTGACCCAGATCAGCTCAGACTGAAGCATAGCAGAGTAGCTTCAGCACCAGCATCCTTTTGACCCGATTTCACCCATTTTGGGACCATGTTGAATTCGACCAAATTTTTGTCATTTTTGTCATTTTTGCTCGACATTTTGACTTTATTTATGATGTAATTAGCATGGTTGACTATTCCATTAGGCTTAATTATGCTTAGAACCTTTCTTATTGAGTAAGCACGTCAATTTACTATTTGATGTAAGCACCTCAAATTAGCTTAAGTTAGATTAGTTTCTAATCATTATTTTAAGCTACTTTAGGTGGGAAAAGACTTTTGGGGACGTGCTTGAGTGAATGGTTTGGGTAGTTTTCTGGTCTTTGGTAATTCACTTTAGGGACATTTTTGTCCATTCACACCTTTAGGGTTTCTCTTTGTAACCTATTTAAACTTTGTTTTCTTCTTCTTGGAATAACATTCACGACATTTTCATCAAACTTTGAAGCTTTTAAGCTTTGGCTATGGCTAAATTTCTTGTAAGGGAGGGATTCCCCTTTTCAAGTTCAAATTGACTTATCTAAGCTTGGCAACTTAGTGGCGTCTCCATTGCTAGCAAAATACAATCTGATTTCATGCTTGTGGTTATCATGGACGTGAGTTTCATGGTGGTTAGGGGCTGATCTTGGTTGGGTTTTGTTCCTACAAAATCAGTATTCAAAGTTCTTGGGGTTTTGAGAAAGATGCTTGGGGTTTGCTTGGTTTCCAAACCCAAGTGAGTTCTTGTCACTGGCCTCTCCCAAATCTTTCATTTGGAATTGGTTAGCTAGCCAGGTTTTCACGTCCGATAATATCTTAACATCATTCCCAATGAGTAAATTATCATCGACGTATAAACCAAGAAAAACCACATTCCCGTCAATGACGCGCTTGTATACATAAGGCTCATCAATATTTTGCTCAAAATTATAAGACTTGATCGTGGTATCAAATCTTATATTCCAAGATCGAGATGCCTACTTAAGTCCATAAATGGTCCTTTGCAGCCTGCAAACATTTTGCTCTTGACCTTGGGCTATGAACGCTTCTAGTTGTACCATATAGATACTCTTGTCAAGATAGCCATTCAAGAATGCAGTATTGACATCCATTTGCCAAATTTCATAGTCATAATATGCGGCAATGGATAGAAGAGTGCAGATGGATTTGAGCATGGCTACTGGCAAGAAAGTTTTCTCATAGTCAACTCCCGCTTTCTGGGTATAACCCTTGGCCACTAGCCTAGCCTTGAAGGTATGTACCTTCCCATTTGCTCCCCTCTTCCTCTTGTAGATCCACTTGCAACCTATGGGTTTCACCCCATCAGGTTGGTCTACAAGTTCCCAGACTGAGTTGGAGTATGTGGACTTCATCTCTAGGTTCATGGCTTTGAGCCATTCCTCTTTGTCTGAATCATTCATTACACTATGATAGGTCAATGGATCATTTATACCATCGCTGGATGCGGCAGCTTATGCCTCTCCAACCCCCAAGGTAGCGATCGGGTTGTCGTATAACCCTCACACTGTGTCTAGGTGGTAGATCATTCTGACGAACTTGCATTTGACTCTCAGATGTCGAAGGTGCTATGTATTTGTCAACTGTCATTGACGGTGGTGTGTTGGTTGAACCAGCAAGTAAGTCCTCGAGTAACACCTTACTTCGAGGCTTGAACTCCTTCATATAGTCCTCCTCTAGAAACGTAGCATTTTTCGATACAAATACTTTGCTATCATCAAAACTATAGAAGAATCCACCCCTAGTATCCTTAGGATAACCTACAAATAGGCACACTTGAGAATGTGGCTCTAACTTTGTAGTCTTATTCTTCAGCAAATGTGCTGGACACCCCCATATGCGGAAATATCGTAAACTAGTTTTACGACTATTCCACAACTCTAAGGGAGTCTTAGGAACAGACTTAGATGGAACTACATCAAGGATATGCATTGCAGTTTACAGTGCATATCCCCATAACGAACTAGGTAGTAAGCTATAACTAAACATATATCTCATCATGTTTAGTAGGGTCCGATTTCTCCTTTCTGCAATACCATTTTGCTGTGGTGTTCCAGGTGCTGTGAGCTGGGATACTATCCCATGCTCAACTAAGAATTCCTTTAAATCTCTGTCAAGGTATTCTCCTCCACAATCTGATCGTAGAGTCTTGATTGTTTTACCTAACTAGTTCTCAACCTCAGTACGATACTATTTGAACTTTTCAAAAGTATCTGATTTGTGATGTATTAGGTAAACATACCCATATCTAGAATAATCGTCAATGAATGTGACGAAGTATTCATAACCACCTCGGGCTCTTACATTCATCGGTCTGCAAACGTCCGAATGTATTAGCTCAAGTGGTTGATTGGCTCTTATACCTTTTCCAGTAAAAGGTCTCTTGGTCATTTTTCCTTCTAAACAGGATTCGTAGACTGGTAAACTTCTGAGCTTTAACTGGTTTAAGGCTCCATTCTTTATCAATCTGTCTATCCGGTCAAGGTTGATATAACCAAGTCTAAAATGCCAAAGATATGTGTCATCGTGAGAAATCTTTGGCCGTTTAGTTTTAGGTTTCTCAACCTTAAATATTTCAGCGTTGAGCAGTGACCTATGTGTTAACAGTCTTAACACATATAAGTTATTTTCTGAGTTTTCTGAGCATATGGTCAATCCATTCCTACCAATAATAACTAAATTGCTATTAAAAGAAACTGAATAACCATCATCCAAAAGTTTAGAAACAGAAATCAAATTCCTATGAAAACCAGAAATTAATAACACATCGTCAAATTTAAATAACTATTATTTGTGAAATTTAAACTGGAAACTCCCACTGCTCTTGCTGAAACGACATCCCCTGTCCCGGCCCTCATGGTGTAGTCACCTTCAGCAAGGTCCCTCCATGAATCAAGTAGCTGTAAAGAAGAACAAACATGGTTAGTGGCTCCAGAGTCAACAATCCAGGCAGATTTATCATCCTCCACTAATAGAGATTCGATAACGAGTAAATCATATTTACCTTTTTCCTTTTTCTCTTTCAGCTCAATAAGGTATTTAGGACAATTCCTTTTCCAATGTCCATTCTTGTTGTGGTGGAAACATTTTCCCTTGGGCTTGGAATCCTTGGAGCCTTTCTTGTTCTTGTTTTTCTTCTTCTTCATGGGCTTTGCATTAGCCTTCCCAGTGCTATTCTTCTTCATCTTTGCAGATTTAGAAGACTCGGCAACATTTGCCTCAGCACCGAACTTACGAGGATCCACAAGCATGGACTCATAATGGGTGAGCTCATTAAGCAGTTGGGTCAAAGTAAAAGTCAACTTGTTCATAACATAGTTGCTTTTAAACTGTAGGAAACTCTTCAGAAGAGTTTCCATAATCATGGTCACCTGGCTACGCTCGTCAATACGAGCTCCATGGGTTTCAGCAGTGTTGAGATAAGTCATCATCCTCAAGACGTGCTCTCGGACTGATGTCTCATCCTTCATCCTAGCAGTCATCGCTGAGACCATGGCCTCATGAAGTTGACACTCCGAAGGCTGCCCAAACATGCCCTGCAATGACTCCATCATCTGAGATGCTAAAGCCATAGGTTCATGCTTTGTAGCAAGAACCTCAGACATCCCTGCTAGCAAGTAGTAGCGGGCTTTCTCTTTCACTGCGACCCATTTCTGGTAGGTATCGCGCACAGCTTGGCCAGCATTTCTGGTCGGCTTGGGAGGACTCTCCTCCGTCAAGAAAAACTTCAGGTCTTCGCAGACCAGGATAGCGTTCATGTTACTTTTCAACTTAACATAATTTTCTCCCGTTAATTTATCGTTTGAGAGTATGGAAATAATTGGAGAAACCATGGTTGAAAAATAAAATAAACATGCATTTAAAATTCATTCATCGCATATCAAAATTATCAAATAATTTTGGCATAAAATTAAACATGATGCATGAACCATGAATAAAGAATCAGAAACCTAACAGAATTACTATGCCACGAAAATCTATCATCCCACAAGTAAGTACCGCCGTAGGGTAGGTCAAGTACTTGCATGATAGATCGAGACAATCTCAGTCGATTAATATATGCGGGAATAAATCTTATTCCTATATTAAACAACTACCATTTCATTTGATCAAGGAATTTTATTAACAGTTAATTATTCCTTTGTGAGTGTGACCCGCCATTTCGGGATTCTTGGACTTAACGAGTGAAGTGCCACCGTAGGGTAGGTCAGTTCACAAGATACATCTAGAATCCCTGTCCTCTCGGAATCCAAACCTGATATTGACCCAAAATGGACACCATCCATAGGGAGACGAAAGCAAAGCCGTCTCAAGACACCTTTTGAATCTCACGTTTTCGGACTAACAACGGAGATCGCGGGATATATTGTCGTATATCCATCTCCCACTCACTATTTTAAAATTAAGGTTTCTATTTATAAAATGTCTAATATTTTAATTTAACTAGTGTGAATAAATTTATGGCAGCTAAATCATAACTGTTATTAACACTAGTTCAATATTAGTGACCTAACCAATTTTAACTCTTAAAATTTATATCACTAATTTTCATTAGTCTCTACTAATACTATTACTCAATTAAACCAATCTAATTAGAGTGGTATTAATGACCTATTATATTTTAACTCTTAAAATATTAGAACACTAATAGGTTTAAAAATTTTAGAATCCTAAAAATGACAAGATTTGTATTAAACTATTTAATTAATCTTAGTGCATTATAAAATCCAATGGTACGTGGAATTGTATCCCGAGTGCAGACCATATTACCGTCCATTCGGATTCAGCTATGGAATTTATATCCGAGTTTCCATTCTATATACCAATGAAATTTATTATGCATTAATTAAGCCCAATACGTTAGAATTCAAATTTTAAACCATAAATCCAATTAATCCAATTAATTGATTTCCATGCATATCATAATCTAATTTAAACATTTTAAATCACATAAAATCATATTTCATGTCTATAATGATAATGCATCTAAAACATGTTATGGCATGTAAAATGCAAGAGTAACACCCTAAGCTGACATATTATTCAAACAATTCGAAATAAACATACATATAACATAAAAATATTTTACATTGATCGGACTCTTATTTTTCCTATACTAATCTAATTAGTACATCAAATTTACCAAGGCATCCCTTGGTCTTCAAATCCTGCTTCAAGGTGGTGTTGGCTTATTTTGCGACTCCGGTGCTCCAAATTACAATAATTGAAATTTTACATTGGAAAATAAAAATTACAATAATTTTAAACAATGGCCTTACATCCCAAAATCAAAACCAACTACAAAAATAAGAGCCGGAAAAATTTACGACCAATGCAAAATCCATTCATCACATGAAATAATAAAAACATTCATCATATGAATATTATTTTGTGCCCACACATCTAAACATGCATATCATATTTATAAATAATATAAATATATAAAAAAAAAACAGAAACTTTAAATGAAAAAGAGAAGGGTTAAGAACACTTTTCAACCTCGCTCTCGATGCCAATTGTAGGAAACGCTTTCCTCGCGCAGCGGAAACGTCTTAGGCACATGGATCGGACTTGAAAAAATTTTCTGCCCTTCTCATTTGAATGCCGAATGGAACCAGCAGTACCACTGAAATTTTGCTACTGCTTTAGAACAAATTTCAGCCCCCGAACAACATGTAACATCCCGCCTAAGCCAGGATGTTACCGGCAGGAGACAGGCTAATCCTGCCTCCATAAGCCTGTGATTCTGACGAAATTTCGGCATGATGTATGCAAAACATCATGCAACCTGGCTTATAGCCAGCACCCAGAGACAACCTGTTATGCAACTTAAAACATATGTAAGCATCAACTAGGCCTCAGGCCAGAACTCAATCCACAAAAGTAAATCACTTGGCCTCCGGCCAGAACTCAAAATAAAACTATGCTATTACAAATGCATTACAAGTACAAATACAAAAACAATGAGTCGTGAGGACCCATAACTCGACCCAGGACTCAAAGATTCTCTTGACTGCAATTGGGGCGATCCACTATCTTCAAAGTCTTCACTGATGACTTGCTGGCTCAGTATGACTCCTGCTAACCTGCAAAACTAGCAAACTGATTTGATGTGAGTCAAAAGACTCAGCAAGTAACCATGGACTTATATAGTACTCAATCATAAACATTCCACTTCATTTACTATCTTAATTTCCAGGTTACAAAGCACATGAAATTCCTATTACTTATTTCTCATACTTTCCTATAAATATGGTCATCACACATTTATATATTACTTTATCTTATCTTTCACCTCTCACTGTCATCAGTATTTGTAACTCATACGCTAATATGCATTACGAATCTTTTTACCCTGTGAACTTACCTTAGGTTTGTTCTTACTATTCCAGTTATGACAACTTGTTATTCCTTTCATTCCTTGTTGTTGACTTAATAATCACACAAGACTAAAATATATATCATATTTAATAGCATATCTAATGTTTGAGTACATATCTTACATCAAGTTTCAATTCTTTTCCTTACCATCACTCACATATGAATTCACAATCTGCTATCTTAATAACTTTACATGTCCGGAAATACTTTCCACTTTAATGCATACATAACCTTTCAGCGTACCGTATATCTGTTACTTACCACTTCTGCTTACCCAATTTCGAAGATCTTGTCCATAACCATGTGCATCTGAAATCTTTTTCGATACTAATATATACATACATATATGCATTTCATCACACATGCAAAATCATGTAATGCACACATAGCATAATCAGAAAACTTAATGCATATCAATCATAAAACATAATTCTTAACTATGCACACGTAACAACATAAACCTTTATCTGAAACTATAAAACTCTTTTCCACTTATGCTTCTCACAAAACTGAATCCAAAATTTAAAACAAAAAACTGAAATCTGGAAATCATCTCTGGAAACTAAAATATGAAAATCATCTCTGAAAACTGAAATCTAAAAATCATCTCTGGGAACTGAAATCTGTACCTGAAAACCATTTCTAAAATCTATATCTGAAAACTATTTCTGAAAACTATATTTGAAAACTATTTCTGAAAACTATATCTGAAAACTAAAAACTGTATCTGAAAACTGGAAACTTTCTCTGACATCTGTCTCTATTTGAAAAACTGGAAACTGATGTCTGAAAACTCTTTTATGAAAACTGTATCTGGAAATCTTTACTGAAAACTATATATGGGTATCTGCTGAAAACTGACGCATGAGGGCGTTACGTATCGTCGTCCCCACATACGCCCTAGAGCCAAATATGTAAATCCATGACATTGAGGCGTTACGTATCGCCGTCCCCCAAAGCATGCCATACCTGCCCTGAAACTGGTGGTCTTGGGGCGTTACGTATCGCCGTCCCCCAAGCCACAACTAGAACTGGGGGTGCGGATCTATGCTACCACCCAAGCTCTGAACTGGAGATCAGGTACACGAACCTATGCCGCCATCCTGTCTCAAAAACTAGGATCTATGGGCGTTATGTATCGTCGTCCCCCTAGTCCTCTACATGTGCACATGTCTCTGTCCGTCAATTCCATCTCTGTATAAGTTACATATTGGGGTGGGTTTTTCCCCCATGCCCCGAAAATATAAAACCATATTTGGAAACTTCTGAGATTCTTTAAATTCCTTTTAGCTTATCAAAAACATTTCAAAATAGTCAAACCTTTTCAAAACTTCAAAAACATTTAAAACATTAAAATCACCTTACAATATTTTATACTCGTATGCTCATGTATATACATTTATGTTTGAGTACACGCACACTCATGCTTCATGCTTACTTTTTTTTTGGATAAAGTAAGTATTATAACCAAAAGCAAACTATACAAGGAGCAAAGGGGCATACCCAGGCAACTAGAGAGGACAAGCCCTCCTAGAAGAAAAGCCAAAAGGCTACAAGTAAAGATCAACAGAAGATGTCATCGGGCAAGTGCCACGAAAGGTGAAGCCATTTATTGTCATAAGATGGTTTCACCTTACGTAAAAAGCTAGCACGATTCCGAACATCAAAAACAATATCATATAGAAGAGTATAAACAGGCCGAAGAGGCATATCATGAGTGCGAGCATTCCTCTCCCTCCAAATATGGTAGACTGACGCTGCAAAAGACAGACGAACCAATAGGTGACATAAAGAAGCATCTGTGAACTGACATAACCACTCAACAGTCTGACGCCAATCCCAGCGTCTCCAGTCTAACCCACACATAGCCAGTACAGACGACCAGACCCTCGAAGAGAAAAGACACTGGAAAAAAAGATGATCAATGTCCTCACTTGAACAACCACAGAGAATACAACGCGAGCAAGTAGAGATGCCAAACCTCATCAAACTATCCTGAGTACAAAGGTCTCCCTGAATAGACATCCAAAGAAGAAAGGAATGGCGTGGAATAGCCTTCCGGAACCAAACAACTCGAGACCAATGCATCAAGGTTCCCCTTGTTCGCATGGCATTCCAGGCACTATCCACAGAAAATCCCTCACTCCTATCATCCTCCCAAACTAGCACATCCTCCCTCAAACTAGAAGGAGACGGAAGATGGGACTGAGCCAAATCAACAAGGGCAGCAGACCTAGAAAGGGGCCAATGCCAAGCAGAATCAGAGATAATGGAAGCAATTGTGGCCATCCTATCCAAGCCAGAGTCATAAATCACTCTCTCACCCAACGTGTCCACAATCAGGCCCAGAGGATGCCAATAATCAAACCACAATAAAGTCTTCTCACCATTCCCAATCCTAACACTCATCCGCCGCCGGGACCAAGAACGAAGCTCCAAGATCTTACGCCAACTTCAAGAGCAGTCAGTAGGACAAAGGGACCTCTCAAAAACTTCTCATTCTCAACAAATAAGAGTGAACCCAATTCGACCAAAAGGAAACCTGGCCAGAACAAAGAAACCAAATGTGCTTAACAATAGCCGCTCTATTCCAAGAATCCAAACTCTTAATCCCCAGCCCCCCTCCTTTAGAGGTAAACAAACTTTGCTCCAAGCCACTCTCGCCCCAGAAGAGGTGAGCGCACTACCCTTCCAAAGGAAAGAACGCAGAATCGTCTCCACCTTCCTAACAATAGACTTAGGAAGAATAAATAAGGAAGACCAATAAACTTGAACGAAGAAAAAAACAGACTTAATAAGCTGAAGTTGACCCGCATAAGAGAGAAACTTACTACTCCAACTCTTAGCACGCATAATAATACGATCCACAAGAGAAACACAATCAGAGGCCCGAAGTTTAGTAAAGATAAAAGGGACTCCCAAATACCGCACTGGAAGAATCCCTACTTGGAAACCCAAAACATGACGCAGATGGCCTTGAAGGGTAGAAGAGATACCAGAAGAGAAGAATTGACTTTTAGCTGGATTCGGGATTAAACCTAATAAACCACTGAACTGCCCGAGACAATCCTTGATCAAGGAAACCGATGATTCATCTGCTTTACAGAAAATCATAAGGTCATCCGCAAAGCAGAGATGAGTAAGACGGTCCTTAGAACACCGCCAGTGGAACTTGAAACCCGGATTAGTAGCCATATTACGAAGAAGACCTGACAGAATTTCCATAGCCAGAACAAAGAGATAAGGAGACATATGATCACCTTGTCGCAACCCACGGCCCCCAAAGAAAAAACCATGCAACTCTCCATTAATAGACACAGAGAACTTAGTAGAAGTCATACACTCCTGAATCCAACCCACCATCCTCTCTGGAATACCAACAATCCGCAAAACCTCAACCAAGAAATCCCAACGAACAGTATCATAAGCTTTCATCAAGTCAATCTTAAGAGTACATCTCGGGGAACTGCCAGTCCGGTGATAATTCCGAACCAATTCCTGACACAAAAGAATATTATCGCTGATACGCCTTCCCGCAACAAAAGCAGATTGATTATGACTGATCACAGAAGGAATGATATGAAGGGGTTATTTAGGGGGTGAATCCGGTAACGCAGCGGAAGCGGTGAAAATCCGATTTTCAGATTTCAAAAACTTTTTCTCGGATTAATTAAATAAACATGTTTATTTAATATTCCAATAATCAAATTATGAAATAAAATTTCAAATGAATCAAATTCAAGTGAAATTACCAAATTACCCTTATATGGTATTTTGTCCATTTTAGTCCGAAATTGATCCAATCAATTTTGAATGATTCTAAATCATTTCTAAGATGAACTTATGATGTTCAAAACATCAAAACACCAAAGCAACCAAAATCCCCAAATTTTCTACACAAAGCCGAGAGCACCATTTGGTGCCAAAATTGTGCATTTTGCACTTTCATGCTTCAAGACACATCCAAATGATATCCAATCAACATGAAACTTTATATGCATCATATACACACATAAATACACAACATATATGAAAACCCCCAAATTTGGAGTTAGTCATAAACCCTAATTTTTCAATTTCCTCAAATTGGACAAATTAGGCCATATACATTAAATCAATTGTTTCAATCATCAATATTACATCCAATTCAAGTCTCAACACAATGAAACAACTCAAGATCAAATCTAGGTCATTTAAGAGTGGGTCAACAACTCTAGAATAGCAACATGGTTTCATAAACCTTAAAAGATTACATATAACTACAATATTTACATCATTTCTTCACCATACATGCTCAACACTTTCAAACAAATTTCCATCATCAAAAACACAAGAAATAAAGAAAAGAATAACTTAAGAAACTCATGAGAGGTAGCCTAGATCCTAAGGAACAAATTCCTTTCTAATAGTAAGTTTAAGAAACTTACAAAATCCAAGCTTTTCTTTAGGTTTTTTCTTTTCTCCTTCACTTTCTTTCTTTGTCTTTCTTCAATGGAATTTTGTTTTTGATAAAGTGTATTAGGTTAAGTGAAATGAAAAATAAAAAACAATTTATATGTGTAACATTTACACCTTGGCCGAAAATGATGGCCAAATTCAACAAATTGTAATTTCAATTTCATTTCAATTATAATTAAATCAACTTGCATAAATATCTTCTAACAACTTTATTAGATATTTATTTAAGTCAAATATGGCAACTAAAGTCATTTACTTAAATTATCCTAATGTAAGATATTTATATTTTAATTAATTTAATCATTTAACAATTAATTAATTAATTAATTAATCAAATACAAATATATTAAATATATGTATAATATTTACATTAAATATTAAAAACATATATTCATTTAGGAAATAAGTCAAATAACTCATTTTGACTATTAATTAATGTGTATTTAAATTAATCAAGTATTAAATGTAAATACACAATAATTAAGGAAATGACTATCTAGTCTCTTTAGCATGTATCTTGCGTTTAACCATTAAACGACTTTATAAATAATCAATATTATTTATTTATGTTGCTCTAGTGCTCAACGAGTATGTTTCATTATTGAGACTCTCTAGGTTCAGGTATATCCGTCACAAAATCTAATTTCGTGTCCATAATCTATCCACCCGTAGATTATGACGATCACGGATAATCTCGCTGAACCATACAGGTCGAGGTCATGGCAAATGTATAATTCCTCCGTCACAGGTATCCGGATAAATCCCAGAGATATAGATGTAAACGTCAAATCTCTATCGGGACTATCCAGTCGACTATTCTATTAGCAATCTCAAAAAGAATGTTTAGAACTAGCTTCTAAACTTACCACGGGCCCATGGTTTTATCTGATTGCTAATCATATGGACTACCTATGCTCTGGTACACAGAACTGACGGATCCTATCTTGATACACATAGGACACCCTGAGGATCTATCTACACCCAACGAACAGGCGGAGGTCTGATCTAAATAGATCGGTGACGTGACTGCCATCTAAGTGTAGAAGATGTCTCATGTGCCCACAATGTCATCTCAAGTCTAAGAATCACAAGTGCTACTCAACCCAAGAAGATTCTTATTGACGCTGGTGTACTATCCATTAAGAATCTTCGGTGAGTCGTTCAGTGTTTATCCACTATAAACACCTACACGTCTATATTAGTCTCCAAGACTTATGGTTCATTGAGAAACCATTGGAATCATATATTCCAGTATACGACATGTACCGGTCTCAACGGGTTTACTATACTGACCAAGTAGTGTAAACCTTGACCAGGAACTGTCTGAGAATGACAACGTCATGATACGACTCAATATCCGTTGCGACGCTTTTGCAACTGTATCATGACTAATCATTCTAGGGTCATTACGTCTTTACCATATAAAAGATTAGATTATATTACAGAAACTGCATATATTATTACTGATAATAACGTTTTACAGAAGTATTTAACAAAAATACAACCGGGAATTGGCGCTCTGAGCACCAACCCCTACAAAATCTCCCACTTGCTCTAGTGCCAATATCGATTGTATCTAATACCCATCGACTCCACGTGTTTATCAAATAACTTCGGAGGTATGGCATTCGTCAGCGGGTCTGCTACGTTGTCTTCACTCGGTACCTTGCACACGACAATATCCCCTCGCGACACGATCTCTCGAATGATGTGGTACTTGCGTTCCACATGCTTCGACTTCTGATGCGCCCTCGGTTCCTTTGCTTGCGCAATGGCTCCAGTATTATCACAGTATAACGGAATCGCATTCTCGATACTTGGGACAACTCCCCATTCTGTGATAAAGTTCTTTATCCACACAGCCTCTTTTGCGGCTTCAGAAGCTGCAATATATTCCGCCTCAGTGGTGGAATCAGCTGTAGATCCCTGTTTGGAACTCTTCCAACACACTGCACCCCTCCGTTAAGGGTAAAGACAAATCCAGATGTAGACTTTCTATCATCGGGATCCGATTGAAAATCGGAGTCTGTATACCCGTTAACCTGCAGTTCGTTTCCTCCATAAATAATCAACTTATCCTTAGTACCTTTAAGATACTTTAGGATATGTTTAATGGCCATCCAATGGTCATTACCTGGATTGGACTGATATCGACTAGTTACGCTAACAGCGAAACTGATATCAGGCCTCGTACATAACATGGCATACATTATGCTACCCAACACGAAGCATAAGGTTGGTTAGACATTCTAACCTTCTCATCTTCTGTTTGTGGACACATCTTCTTGGAAAGATGAATCCCATGTCTGAACGGTATGTTTGCTGTCTTACAGTTACCAAAGCTATACTGTTCCAAGATCTTATCTACGTACGTTGATTGGGATAACCCAATCAGCCTCCTTTGTCTATCTCGATAGAGTTTTATCCTTAAAACATAGGAAGCTTCTCCCAGGTCCTTCATGGAGAAATTCTTACAGAGATATGCTTTGACGCTTTGTAACATTTTTTTTTGGATAAGGTAAGTATTATAACCAAAAGAAAACTATACAAGAGCAAAGGGGCATCCCCCAGGATCTAGAGAGGATGCCCTCCTAGAAGAAAGCCAAACGGCTACAAGAGATCAACTCAAGATGTCATCGGGCAAGTGCCACGAAAGGTGAAGCCATTTATTTTCATAAGATGGAGTCACCTTACGTAAAGAACTAACACGATTCCGAACATCAAAAACAATATCATATAGAAGAACAGAAACTGGCCTAAGAGGCATATCATGAGTGCGAGCATTCCTATCCCTCCATATATGGTAAACTGACGCTTCAAAGGACAGACGAACCAGAAGATGATATAAAGAGGCACCAGAGAACTGACAAAGCCACTCAACAGTTTGGCGCCAATCTCGACAGCTCCAGTCTTAACCACACATGGCTAACACAGACGACCAAACCTCAATGAAAAGAGGCACTGAAATAAAAGATGATCGATGTCCTCACTCGAACAACCACAAAGGATACACCGCGAGCAAGAGGATATACCAATTTCATTAGACTGTCCTGAGTAGAGCGCTTTGTAACATACCTAAATCATTCCCAATGATTAGGATGTCATCAACATACAGGACTAAAAATACGACCATGCTCCCACTGGCCTTCTGATACACACAGGATTCTTCCGAATTCTTAAGAAAACCAGACGATCTGATAATCTCGTCGAATCGAAGATTCCAACTTCGTGAAGCTTGTTTAAGTCCATAAATGGACTTCTTAGCTTACATACCATACCCGGGTTTCGCTGGATGTGAAACCTTCCGGCTGTTCCATATAGATCTTCAAAAAATCCATTTAGAAAAGCCGTTTTGACATCCATTTGCCAATCTCGTAGTCATGATACGCAGCTATAGAAAGCAAAATCCGGATAGACTTAAGCATTGCTACCGGCGAAAAAGTTTCATCGTAGTCGACGCCAGGTCGCTGCGTGTAACCTTTTGCTACCAGTCGGGCCTTGTAAGTTTCAACCTTACCGTCAGGCCCGCGCTTCCTCTTGTAAACCCATTTACAACTGATAGGAACAATTCCTTCGGGAAGCGGAATCAAGTCCCAAACTTGATTTTCATGCATTGAATCTATCTCGGATTTCATGGCACTTTGCCATTTCACGGAGTCGATGTCCAACATCGATTCTCTATAGGTGAAAGGATCGGTCTCTTCAACTAAGAGAACATCCAGACTCTTTTCTTGTATCAATACAAGCGTTCAGGAGGTCTAGATACCCTTTCGGACCTACGGAGTGTGTGTGTTGAAGGTCCTTCATCTACTTGAACTTCAGGTTCCTCCGTTGGTTCGTTGTTTTCAGGTTGGACTTCATCAAGCTCAACCTGTCTATGATCACCTCCTTCTGACAAAAATTCTACTTCTAGAAATTTTGCGAAGTGAGCTACGAACACATTTCGATGCTCGGTATCATAGAACAGATATCCCCTCGTATTTGAGGGATATCCAACAAACCTAAACTTTTGCCCTCGAGGCGAAAGCTTACTTTGCTGAGTTACCCTGACATAGGCAGGACAACCCCAAACCTTAATATAATTAAGATTCGGTCTCCTACCGAACCATATCTGATACGGTGTCGTAGGAACAGCCTTTGAAGGAATCTTATTCAAAAGATGTGCGGCTGTTAAGAGACAGTAACCCCATAAGTAATAGGGCAAATCTGTGAAACTCAACATCGATCGGACCATATCCAATAAAGTCCGATTTCTCCTTTCAGATACACCGTGTGCTGTGGTGTACCTGGAGAGTATATTGAGCGAGAATCCATTCTCCTTCATATAATCCATGAACTCACCACTCATATATTCGCCGCCTCGATCTGATCGAAGGCATTTAATATATTTACCAGTTTGTTTTTCTACTTCATTTCGGAACTCTTTGAACTTTTCAAAGGTTTCCGATTTATGTCGCATCAAATACACATAACCGTACCGTGACAAATCATTGGTAAGGTAACGAAGTACGAATAACCACTGTGAGCAGTTTGACTTAGTGGACCACATACATCAGAATGTACGAGTTCCAGTAAGTTTGTGGCGCGGTGTCCAACACCAGAAAATGGGGCTTTGGTCATCTTACCCTGAATACAGGATTCACAAGTTGGATATGACTCAATGGTAAGATCTGATATCAAACCATTCCTAACAATTGGGTAAGGCGTTTAACGCCAATGTGACCAAGTCTCATATGCCAAAGTTCAGTATTATTAATTACAGGTAACTAAGTTTATTAACTCCAGTATTTAATATATTTTGAAGTTTGCAATGTGTAATGACCATGCTGGTTTGGACAACTAAGGATCTGAATATTATTTTTATCATATAAATACAAAGAACTATTCTTAATATTAATACAATAGCCTTCTGTATCTAATACAAAAAGTGATATAATATTAGCGACACATCCTGGTACAAAATGACAGTCATATAACAAAAGTGTCCCATTCGGCAATGAGATCTCGCATACTCCCACTGCAACTCTGCATCCAAAGAGTCTCCACTCCCGAACCGCAACTGCATCTCTCCTAGCTTCAGCCTCCTACTTTCCTTCAGCACCTGCAACGAATTGCAAATGTGAATGGGACAAGCAGAATCTAAAATCCAGCTGGATGTAACGGCTTCACAAGCCAAAGATAAATCAATAACTGGAAAAATAAAAGTACCTGATGTAGAAGCTCTGTCTCTCCTCACTTGGGCAATGTAATCAGGACAGTTCCTTTTCCAGTGCCCAACTTGCCGCAGTGGTGGCATTTGTCTTCAGAAGCCCTTTTGGGCTTGGCTATCTTCGCCTGCTGTGGAGGACCGAAGGCCTTCTTCTTCTTCCCTTTCTTCTTCTTTCCCTTGGACATTCCTTGGGAAAAAGCAGACAGAGAAGTAGATCTATTGGGCGAGTCGGCACTCCCTTCTTCAGATCCTCTTCTGCCGTGAGCAACATCCTATGTAGCTCCTGGTAGGTGCAGACTGTCCCGTGCATGTTGAAGTACATCACAAACTGGCGGAATGAAGCTAGCAGAGAACCAAGAATGACACTCCTACCGAGAATGTCATTTAGGATGAGATTATGTTGCCTCAATTGATCGATCAAATCGATCATTTGAAGAACATGTGGGCTAACACGTTGCCCCTCATCCAGACGCGCATGGAACAGTTCCATGGCGACCTTGTGAACAATAACCTGTTCCTGGTTCTCGAACGATTGTCTTAATCGCGTTATCATACTATAGGAATCTGATGTTCCATAGTATTGTTGCTTGAGTTTCGGAGAGAGCGAACTAAGGATGTATGATTTAACCCTTAAATCATCATTCTTCCAAGCTTCAAAAACTTGGCGTTCCTCCTCCGAAGCATCCTCACCCACTGCAAGGGGTAAAGGACCCTCAAGAACATAACCCAACTTTTCGGAATCGAGGACAATCCTCAAATCCAATTCCCAGTTTGTAAAGTTCTCAGCGCCTTTAGTTTGTTCGCATCTAACATACGCGCAAACTGGTTTGTGGATTGACCCGCCATCGCAAATCTATCATATAGATCACGAAAAACGGTTAGCAGAAATTAAAGCAGTTTCATATAATATCATAAGCATAAACTAGATCATGGATTTTTAATCTAATATGCCCCTCCCACTAAATCATGCAATACTGTAATCCCAAAACAGAATACAAATATTTAATAATTAAATTAAATATAAATAGTGAAAGGTGGATCCCGTGAATATATTCAGCTCACAGCAGAGGCACGGTCTCGCCTACGTATATTCATCAGGTAGACAACTCATTTGTCAATCACTCAAAAGTGACTCCTAAGTATCCGGTCCTGGCCGTTTCTCGTTGTCGCTGCGAAGGCAGGCCCACAAGGAGACGTACCAAGGTAATACTCGTCAATGATAAACTCAAGTTACTTACGTAATCCTGACAGCTAGGGCACGTTCAGAATTCCGCTTTTACTTGAATTTATCTAGTATCAGATATACATCCGGTATAAATAAATCTTTATCGGCTACACCCTCACAGCAGAGGACACGGTCTCGGATGTAGTCACAAAGAAGTATTCATAAACCGTATTGACAAGACGGACCATATAACATGCATCAAATACATATTACATTTAAACCTTATTATTAGGGATTTTCCGCTAAGTGTCATACACCCTAAATCTAACCAGTTTAGATCCTAATAAGCATGCACAAAGTCAAGAAAACATGATTAAACATTGATTCAATGAAGGCTAATCATATTAGGTGGCCTAGAATCAGACTTGCTCTGATACCATTTTGAAGGGGTTATTTAGGGGGTGAATCCGGTAACGCAGCGGAAGGCGGGTGAAAATCCGATTTTCAGATTTCAAAAACTTTTTCTCGGATTAATTAAATAAACATGTTTATTTAATATTCCAATAATCAAATTATGAAATAAAATTTCAAATGAATCAAATTCAAGTGAAATTACCAAATTACCCTTATATGGTATTTTGTCCATTTTAGTCCGAAATTGATCCAATCAATTTTGAATGATTCTAAATCATTTCTAAGATGAACTTATGATGTTCAAAACATCAAAAACACCAAAGCAACCAAAATCCCCAAATTTTCTACACAAAGCCGAGAGCACCATTTGGTGCCAAATTGTGCATTTTGCACTTTCATGCTTCAAGACACATCCAAATGATATCCAATCAACATGAAACTTTATATGCATCATATACACACATAAATACACAACATATATGAAAACCCCCAAATTTGGAGTTAGTCATAAACCCTAATTTTTCAATTTCCTCAAATTGGACAAATTAGGCCATATACATTAAATCAATTGTTTCAATCATCAATATTACATCCAATTCAAGTCTCAACACAATGAAACAACTCAAGATCAAATCTAGGTCATTTAAGAGTGGGTCAACAACTCTAGAATAGCAACATGGTTTCATAAACCTTAAAAGATTACATATAACTACAATAGTTACATCATTTCTACACCATACATGCTCAACACTTTCAAACAAATTTCCATCATCAAAACACAAGAAATAAAGAAAAGAATAACTTAAGAAACTCATGAGAGGTAGCCTAGATCCTAAGGAACAAATTCCTTTCTAATAGAAAGTTTAAGAAACTTACAAAATCCAAGCTTTTCTTTAGGTTTTTTCTTTTCTCCTTCACTTTCTTTCTTTGTCTTTCTTCAATGGAATTTTGTTTTTGATAAAGTGTATTAGGTTAAGTGAAATGAAAAATGAAAAACAATTTATATGTGTAACATTTACACCTTGGCCGAAAATGATGGCCAAATTCAACAAATTGTAATTTCAATTTCATTTCAATTATAATTAAATCAACTTGCATAAATATCTTCTAACAACTTTATTAGATATTTATTTAAGTCAAATATGGCAACTAAAGTCATTTACTTAAATTATCCTAATGATATTTATATTTTAATTAATTTAATCATTTAACAATTAATTAATAATTAATTAATCAAATACAAATATATTAAATATATGTATAATATTTACATTAATATTTAAAAACATATATTCATTTAGGAAATAAGTCAAATAACTCATTTTGACTATTAATTAATGTGTATTTAAATTAATCAAGTATTAAATGTAAATACACAATAATTAAGGAAATGACTATCTAGTCTCTTTAGCATGTATCTTGCGTTTAACCATTAAACGACTTTATAAATAATCAAATTATTTTTATTTATGTTGCTCTAGTGCTCAACGAGTATGTTTCATTATTGAGACTCTCTAGGTTCAGGTATATCCGTCACAAAATCTAATTTCGTGTCCATAATCTATCCACCCGTAGATTATGACGATCACGGATAATCTCGCTGAACCATACAGGTCGAGGTCATGGCAAATGTATAATTCCTCCGTCACAGGTATCCGGATAAATCCCAGAGATATAGATGTAAACGTCAAATCTCTATCGGGACTATCCAGTCGACTATTCTATTAGCAATCTCAAAAAGAATGTTTAGAACTAGCTTCTAAACTTACCACGGGCCCATGGTTTTATCTGATTGCTAATCATATGGACTACCTATGCTCTGGTACACAGAACTGACGGATCCTATCTTGATACACATAGGACACCCTGAGGATCTATCTACACCCAACGAACAGGCGGAGGTCCGATCTAAATAGATCGGTGACGTGACTGCCATCTAAGTGTAGAGAGATGTCTCATGTGCCCACAATGGCATCTCAAGTCTAAGAATCACAAGTGCTACTCAACCCAAGAAGATTCTATTGACGCTGGTGTACCATCCATTAAGAATCTTCGGTGAGTCGTTCAGTGTTTATCCACTATAAACACCTACACGTCTATACTAGTCTCCAAGACTTATGGTTCATTGAGAAACCATTGGAATCATATATATTCAGTATACGACATGTACCGGTCTCAACGGGTTTACTATACTGACCAAGTAGTGTAAACCTTGACCAGGAACTGTCTGAGAATGACAACGTCATGATACGACTCAATATCCGTTGCGACGCTTTTGCAACTGTATCATGACTAATCATTCTAGGGTCATTACGTCTTTACCATATAAAAGATTAGATTATATTACAGAAACTGCATATATTATTAGATAATAACGTTTTAAGAAGTATTTAACAAAAATACAACCGGGAATTGGCGCTCTGAGCACCAACCCCTACATGATAACCTTGATTCTATTCGCAATAAGCTTAGCAATACACTTGTAAATAGTATTACAACAAGAAATAGGCCTATAATCTTTAACCTGGGAAGGGTTAGGAATCTTAGGAATCAGAGCAATAGATGTAGCATTAACATGCCTCAAAAGACGCCCAGAGGAAAAGAAGGAGTGAATAGCACAAAGGACATCATTCCCCACAATATTCCAAGACTTCTTAAAGAAACCCGAATTAAACCCATCTGGGCCTGGAGCTTTATTGTCCTTCAACCCGAACAGGACAGCCTTAATCTCCTCATCTGAAACCTCCCTGGAAAGAGCCTCACTCTGCTCAGTAGTCACATGTCTATTAATAGCAGATTGAAGGGCCACCCTATCAAAATCCTGCTGACCATGCTGAGGACCTAAAAGGGTCTCAAAAAAAGAAACAATCTCATGCTTACTTATAAACATACTTATACTATCTCATGTCATAAACTTACATATGTTCTCATGTAATACATATACTACTCATCCATGCTCTCTATCATCTTATATACATGTTGCTAAACATATATATATATATATATATATAATATATATATATATATATATATATATATATATATATATATATATATATATATATATGCTCACTCTCGTATGAACTTGAACACTTGCATTCATACTATCCTTATACACACATACATATTTAATCACGCCAATTTATATACTTACTAGTTCATATTTACTCATGCATACTAACGTTCTTATATAATACATACATTACATATTTACTTGGTTAATTATACACTTACGCACATAACCATGTTCATACTCACATGCTCATTGTAGTTATGCATTACACACATACTTACTAGCTCTTGATTATTCATCTACATGCTTTTTTATATACCTTATATATATACACATAATTTCACCCTACAATCCGCATACATATATTTCCATTATTTCATATATATATATATATATATATATATATACACATTCATTCATATCACTAGTCCCAATCCCTAGGGTGTAGTCTCTACATCCCCCATACCCAAGTATACTGATATTATACTCACATATATTTATACACAAACAAACGTCTCAAGTGCTTATCGCATAGGTTACTTACCTGGCTAGGCGGACACTCATGATCCCGGACCGATCAAAATTTCGAGGGCATATTCAGACTCCCAGCGGCCATATGAACGCGCTGGTGTCGTCAGAATTCCGACCGGAGCTACTGTTCATCTGGGTTTTACTGTTCACGTGCGTGTTCCCTACTTGTTTTGCGTGCAACCGGCCATTGTTCGGTGAAATCGACTCCGCATACTCGAAGTGCTCTCCGAGGGCTTCGATTTGGCGGGTGCCTCGGGCCGTGAAATGAACCGACGAGCCGGGATCACGAAACCCATTTCACGCCTCTTTCTCCTCTCGCCGCCGCTGTTGCAGGCGCTTTCACGGCCATCGGCAGCCACCATCGAGCTCAACGTCACTGGGCGGTCAGGTCTGTACCGGTGCGCCGGCCTGTGGTGGCCGGAGTTGCTGCCGACGAGTGCTTCTTCTCCAAGGGCGATGATGGGTGCGGGTGGAGGAGGGAGAGATGGTTTGCCCTTTTTATGATTTGCTGAAACTATGGGATTTATATAGGTAAATTTCTAAAAATTACAAACTTACCCTGGAAAATTTCATTTAGGCCCCTATCATGGAACTTTCTAGAATTTTGCATTTTGAAGCCCTTCTGATATGATTTTCGAAAAGTTTTCAACACGAAAATTGTTCGTCTCGGAAAAACGAGTCTGATGGTTTAAGAATCAACTCAATCAAAGTTTTTTTGCAATTTCCGTGACCGAAACTGCAAACTTTATGCGTTTTACAAAAATCGCGTAACTGACTTTTGATCCCACGGGTTTTCCAACGCGATGAATATTCATAATATATTATTCCAACCCATATTCCATCACTTAAACACTTATCCGATAATTTCGCTCTGTTCCAGGACCGCATCTTTGGTCCGGGAACTTTTCCAGAATTATCCCGAAAATCTGGGATGTTACACAACAACACAAAACCAGACTGTTTTAGCACCCGAAATGCGCCCAGCACACTCCCTAACAGCCCCTGAAATTGCGTGGACAGTGGCTGTGTTTTGGTTCTGATTTTTCACTTGAAAACAACCCCAACACAGCCCCAAAGCACCACTAAATGTTCCCCAAAAATTGTGGAATAAAACGAAACCAAACCGGGTTCCGTTTCACCAACTAAAGGGGCGACAGTGAACAATATTTAGCCTCACTGCCGTGAACAAGAAAATAAGATGAAGTTGAAATAAAGTTCGACACCACAAAGTCTTCCGTACTATGTCTCGTTACTAACGAATACTTGTGTGGGCAAGACTCACAAAATAATCTCTAACGGTTTAGCGATTAAGTCACACAAACAACTTTTGTTTTTGTTTTTTATTTTGATTTTTCTTTTGTTCTTGTTTTTCTTTCTCAACAATTGAGAGGATTTGGAAGAAGAACAAATGTGGCTTGGGTTAAAAAGATAGGCTTAGCCAAAAGACAAATCATATTTTCCTTTTTATACTTAGGGTTTAATTTTACAAAATAAAACAAAACCCTTCTTATTTCTCCATGTGTGAGATTCGGCCAAGGGGTATATTTTTTAATAATTTTGTAACATCCAATATTACATAATCATCATCTTAATGATAATTTAAAATTCATCTTTAAGAGTTGTAACATCCAATTTAAGATGTTTACTTTCCAAAAACTCTTCCCCATATTTTTCCTTTGAAATTCGGCCAACACTAGGAATAATAGATAATTTTGTAACATTAAGTATTTAATTCCATAATTAAAATATATGTTACAAAATCAAAGAGTTACTACCTTTCATAAAGGTGTAACTTCCAAATTCAATTCAAAGGGTTTCCAAAACCCAAATTTGGAATTCTAATATTAGCCTTCATTCAAATTATATTAAATATAATTTAATAATAAATAATAAATAATTATCATATAATCATTTATTATATAAACCATATATTAACTTTTAATATATAGTTGCAAGTGTGACAAATAATATTATTAATCATATTAATAATATTTATACATATGTGAGTATACAATTGGACTATCCAATTATACTAAATCCGCTATAGTAAATCGAGCTAGCACGAGGACCAAATGGACCTACGGTTCCGAGCTCCAATAATCTCGAAATATTAATTAAGCTCTTAATTAAATATTCCGAATTATTAACTCCGGGTTATTTCACTAAAAACCCGAAGCTGCACTCTCGTTGCCGCAGATGATATATTAAGCCGAACCAAGTCGGTGTCCATTGATATAGTCATTGCATATAGATTAACCTTTCACGAGTATATCGTAATTAGAGCCAGGTCATAATGTCTGTTATACCCCTCTAATTATTTTTACCTTAAGTACTATTGATTCTCTAATAAACGATTTATTCATAACGATTACGAATTTTAATCTTTATACTCGTAATAGAAAGACTTGAGTGCTCGAATCGTTCAAGCACCGAATCAACCCTTAAGAAAGATACTCATCTACTTCTCGCAAGAATGAGTGAACTCCATGTCTATGTAAAACGCTCCCAGCGGCACAACAGACCATGCCCCCAAAGTAGGTAGCTATTGGTCGGGACTGCTACACCAACCTCACCTTTGTAAATCAAAGGACATAGCCTGCCATGCAGGAGTTCGTAGTGTTGGGGTTTTGGGCAAAGGGCGCGGCGGAAGCGCTGTTCGGGAGAAATTGTAATTTTAAAACTTTTTAAATTACCGAATAAATTATTCAATATCTAATATGAATAATTCATTCATATTCACCTAAACATATTTATTTGATATCAAATAACGACATAAATAGTTAAGAAACATAGCGAAACTTTTACGAAAACGTTTTTCCGTAAAATGGCATAAAACACGTTTTTGACCGAACCGACTACCCAATACACATGAGGGCTGCCCAGGTCAGCCCCAATAGTATTAGGGAAGTTCATGGGCTGCCCGAACAGTGACAAATTCATTGTTTGGGCAGCCGTCACTCGGCTGGCTCAAAAGTCACCCGGTAATGTCGTTTTTCGCCGTTTTCGCTTATTTCAATTCCGAAATAATTTACGGCAATTGTTCCAACACCCAAAACACATCCAATACATTCATATGACATATTTTTCATCACCAAATGAACAATATTTCCATATCTAATCCAGAAGCTAAATATATCAAATTTTCATGCTTAAAATCCAATTTCCAACATTAATCTAATTAATCTTATCACCAACCAAAGTCACCACAAATGAACCACCCAAAAATAATTCTAGGCATTACAAGAGTGGTCATAACGCTCTAGAATGGCAACTTATCATCAAATGATAAAATTGAATAAATATTACAATAATATCTTTCAATACTACTTCACACATGCTCAAAGCCTTCCAATCCATTCTCCAAATCCAAAAGCCCCAAATTCTAAGAAGTAAGTAAACCCTAGAACCATTCTAACAATTCAAGAACAAGAAGCTAATTTTCTACACTTAAGAACATTAAAGTTTACCTTCTAATCTTCAACTTTCTTCGTGTTTTTCTTGACTATTTACTTCCTTCTTCCTTGAATCTTCAAGTGAAATTTGGAAATCTATTTGGAGGTGTTTGGAGACTTCAATTTCGGCCATGGGTAAGCTTACATGGAAAAGAAATAAAATTTTCTAATTTAAACTAGCTTGACCGACTTTTGGGGGCTTTTTGGTCATTTTTGACAAACTAATTCAATTAAATAACATTAAGCTTTTTGTTGGCAAATCAAATTTGCATACATTAAGCTTAATTAAAATCATGCCATTTGTAACCAATAATAATTAGCCATATAACATAACAATTATGAAATATAGGTATTATTTAATCATTTAAATATTTAACATTTAAATATCTAAATAATTAATTAATATAATTATTATTATATATGTATTTTTATTTACATCAAATAACAAATACATATATTAATGGCATGTGTCAAAGTCTCATTTGACACTTAATTAATGTGTATCTAATCAAATTATGTATCAAATACAAATACACAATAATTACGATTGACCAAAATCCCTTAAAGCATGTGTTTTCATTTAACCGATTAAACAATTCGAATTAACTCATTTAATCCGATGAAGTATTATGAATAATCTGTATTATTCATAATGTGTTGCCCAAGTGCTCAATGAGTACACTTCATATTGTGGGACTCTCTAAGTTTTGGTTTATCCCTCATGAAATCCAATTTCGTGTCCATAATTCACCCACTCATGAATTATGACGACCACGGATAATCTCGCTAAACTATGCAAGTCGAGGTCATTGCATACGTATAATCCCTCTGTCACAAGCTATCTATATTATACCTGGGATATAGATAAGAATGTCAAATCCTTATGGTATAATATAGTCGACTTTCAAATTTACGATCTCTAAATAACACTCGGAACTGATTTCTGAAGTTATACCACGACCATGGATTTACTAGATCGCAAACACGTGTAGGATGCATATGCCATGTACATAGGACTGACGGATTCTGTCTTGATACACAAAGGATATCACGAGCATCAGTCCACACCCAACGAACTGACGGAGGTCTGATCTAAATAGATCGGTGACGTGACTGGCATCAAAGTGTGGAAGATAACTCATATATCCACAGTGGTATCTCAAGTCGAAGGACCACTATGCTCGCTCAACTCGAGAAGATTCCTATTGACGTTGTTGTACCATCTATTACAAAATCTTCAGTGAGTCGTTCAGTGTTTATCAAATAAACACCAACATGTCTATACGAGTCTCCCGAGACTAATGGTTCATTGAGTTCCATCAGACCAAGTCACGATATACGACATGTACTGGTCTCAGCGGATTTTACTAACCGTCCCTTGTTAGTAAATCTTGTCCAGAAACTTTATTTAAGGATATACAATTTATAGCGACGCTTCCCAATATCAATTACAAACTACGTTGTAACTGCGCACTACTTTGTAAATCCTAGGGTCTTTGTCTAATATACACGTATCACTAAATCAGATTTAGTTTCAATCTAATCATAATTAAATATCTAATCGCAATTAGATCGAATATGTGTATAAAAGACAAGAGGTGCTACAATTAAATAAGTAATATTATGGAAAAATACATTCATCGTATTCATGAATCGGACATAAATACGATCCGGATTGGCACTCTGAGCACCAACCCTAACAATTTCTCCCACTTGCTTTAGTGCCAATCTACAGTATCATATACACATCTTAATGTGTATCATATACGCATGGCCCTCAAGAGCTCACCTATCACTCAAGAGGTAGGCAACAACAAGTAAGCCTGCTTTAACAAATTGAGTCTGTCCGACAAACCCAATTGTTTTCCTTAGCCAACATCATTCATATTTTGTAGAACCCAAGTTCTACATCAATATGACTCAGATGTTATATCAATATTGTGCTATAGCTACTAAGTTGTCTATGTATTTAAGGATCAAATCCAAAATACTTTGCAGACAACCGCAAGCACAACCCTAATATCAAAACTTCTAATCTATAAGGTCACTACGCAACTTCAAAAGTCAATACTTCATAAGTTGCATACGAATTCCACTAATATAGTAGAATCAACCGTGACACTCCCACTGCATCTTTTCTGACTTTATATGACGTAGACCATCTAACATCATAATTAGAATTAAAACTAATCTGACCTTAATGGTTACGGATTATATTCTCCATGAACAAGAAACTCGTTCTTAATATCTCAAATATCACAAAGAACATGTTTCAAGATCCATCTTATGGTCTACAGCATATCAAAATAACTCGTAATAATTACAATTAAATTGATATCTTTAATCGCACATTATATAGTATTCATTATGATATCATCATATGAGACATCAGATTGACTAGACATTCTAATCAATTTTTCTTTCGACTAAGGAATCATCATTTACGAAAGATAAATACTATATACAAGAGACACACTAACTGTCAAATAGTTATACTAACTGTCATACAGATAGTCTTACTGTGTCCTTTATTAGATCATATCTAATGCACGACTAATGGGAGTTTCTCACAAGTCTCTTAGTCTTATATCATATATGAAAATTTATATCAAATATAATAGAGACTACTCCCACTGCTTTCACGGAGAAAAGAAGACTTAGGTAAACCTTTTACCTCACAAACATTTCATTATTACATTAATAATGATAATGTTGTTAGGATATACAACACTAGAAAGAAATTTGTACGCTCCTACTGACCCTACTATCAAATATGTATTCTCTATGCTTTGATAAAATCAGACAATCTGACTGTATCAAAATTAGAGAACACAGATTTCTGGAAAGCTTATCTGAGTCTACAATAGGCTCTATAAGCTAGTATATCAAACTTTGATCTTAGCAGAATACAAACTCTATGGCCATTCTAGAATGAATTCTTCAAACAAAGAAACCATAACAGATTTCTCATTCGAAGAAAACGTTCATGAACGCCACTTTGCATTCTTTAGCCAAAATATATAGTTTAATATCAACATTAACGAACAGATCTTTAATTGTTCAATTAGTACGACTTGAGACAAGTTTTCTCAGAATATACAATATATCACTGAGTATAAGGTCAAACCTTTATCAAGCTCACTTTGCTTTTACTGCGCAAACAATTTGCACATTTTATGAACGATTCATAACGAAAGCTCAATCAAGTTCAAAATTTGATTGTAGTAGGCTATGAACAATTTTAGATCTATGTTTCAATGGTAATTTCCGAAATCGATATCAAATATCGCTCCCACTATAAGTTATAGGATAATTTTCTTCAATAAGAAAACAACATAACCATTAAGTATCAAATACTTTGTAAATGATTCTGACATCCTATTAAACTTATACGGAAGATATCGTAGGGTCTTTTCATCTTATTAATTATGTAGTTTCATTTTAGTTTATCACTCTCACATTTGACTTCAATAAGTCAAGTCTTTTCTACAATCGTTAACATCCGATATTACACACCTTAATAAAATAATTTTATTACTCGGGATCGTAGAAAAGATATTCTATCAAATAGAATACAATATTCTATTAAATAGAAAATATGATAAACTTTTACTTGTACCTCCGAGGCGCAAGTACTTTCAATTATATAACCATTATACAAAAGAAAGATTCGAATCTCAAACTTTTCAAGATTCGAGTTTTCTACCTATACATATCATATATATAACTGTAGAAACTAATAGAACAGTAATTAAAAGGATGAATTTGTGTTACTGGAGCATAACCCCAAGAGTATTAAAACTAATTCGATAACACTCAATATCAAACGAATCATATCATATAAGATTCGATTTATCCCATTGACCAATTCCATCACGATGGAATCGTAGAAGAATCATATTGAGTAAGAGTCACATTCATTAAATAACTTTAGAACTAATTGCCATAAATTCATGTGTTTGATCATATCAAACATCCTTCAACAATTCAAAGACTCACGATGAATTTTAAAAATATAGTTTTCAACCTTCAAATAGAATATCTTTGAACCATTCAAAATATTATATCCGTGTTTCATCAGAAACATATTGAAAGTTCTCAAACCATTCAAGACGTTCAATATATATATTCTATTAGAAACATGTAACCAAGTCATAACAATTCATTAACTAAGTTACGAAGTAAAGAAAACTATCAATGGCAATTTATAATTCATTAAACTACATACTTCTAAAGTATTAGTTTAATAAATTTGTGGTCCAATGACGATCATTGGTTAAATGAGATTTAATCACATCCTGAATACAATATTCATTAAATAGATAAGGATATATGGTGTGATCTTGTATCAGACCATCCTTTTCCATACGGAATAAACATATAATGCTTATGTGATAAAATCTCATAAAGCACTGTTCTAAGTTATTTAATTAACCGAATATATTTGTTAATGTTTATCTTCTTATCAATGACACTACTAGTCATATTAAAATATGTAATAACTGTTTATAAAGAACAAGTAACTATCCAATAGTCGCAAGTTCTGATATCAAATATCAAAACAATCATTAAACATTATTTTAAATAACTAGATGGGAGATCTCGTATCCAATACCTACAGTTTTCGTATTGTGAGAATCAATATTCTCTATACACAACTATATGTATCTCATTTCTTTAGCTTTATAATTTGCTTTCAATTATTCACAACAATTGCAAATTGATCAGCAAATTGTGTCAAACACGTGACTTCTAAAAGTCACTAAAGCCAAGAAACGTCATTATAAGATAAACAAATACCTAATGGGGTTTTCTTAATGCCAGTCAAGAATCTCGAGACATGAACTGATTCGTGTCAATTCTTACTGCACAAGAAACTATTCTTTCTAGACAATTATATCATAAAACAGATATCTATATAGATTACCTATCGTGACTTAGAAACTAAGTCACTAACCATCTTGATTTTCAAGAAAAAATGGAACAACAGTTCTCGATGGTTTAAACTAATCTAACAATAATTAAGTCTACTAACATTCTAGAACCTATTCTAGAAATATGTAACCATAAGTAAAGTCAGAAAATATATTCAAATAATATACATGTAGTGGATTAGAAGTATAATTCTATTAACAATATAGAATAAAGGAAAAACAAAAGCAGTAATTTCCATAAAATTACACACTGCTTTAGTTATGGATTTTTAACCCAGTAGTGTCTCCCACTACTTTACGTAATACCGTAATCCCCAATGGAAAACGGGAATTCAATAATTAAATCAAATTCCATAGTGAGAGTATGATCCCATGAATATATTTCGACTCATAGTTTTGGCACGATCTCGTCTACGTATATTCATTAGGTAGATAACTCATTGTCAATCACACTCACTGTGACTCCTGATTTTGGTCCTGACCGTTTCTCGTTATGATAGCTTTGGCACATTCACAAGGAGGCGTATCAAGGCTTCACTTGCCAATGACAAACTCAAGCTATCGATGTAGTCCTGACAGCTTTGGCACGTTCAGGATTTCCATTTTCACTTGAATTTGTCTAGTATCAAATATACATCCGGCATGAATAAAATTCTATCAACTACACCCTCACTGCTTTGGCACTTTCTCGGATACAGCCATAGAAAGATACCCATAAACCGTATTGACAAGACGGACCAAGAAACATGCATCCAATATACGTTACTTTACAGCCTTATTTAAGAGGGGATATTCCTCAAGGAAGCATTGTTCTACATCATATGTAGAATTTTAATCTAGATCATTTTTTAAACAATTCAATTCTACCTTTAGAAAACATAACTTAACTTAACTATTAAATTTTCGTTACGTTTCCCGTTAGCGTAGAACCGAAAAGTCAAGAAACATATAGATTTCGTGCATGTGAAAACATCAAAATTGGATTATATATCATACATCAAGCATGATTAATATAATGGATGAAGGATCAGACATGCTCTGATACCAATTTTCTTGGGGTTTTGGGCAAAGGCGCGGCGAAAGCATTGTTCGGGTGAAATCGTAATTTTAAAAATTTTTAAATTACCGAATAAATTATTCAATATCTAATATGAATAATTCATTCATATTTCACCTAAACATATTTATTCGATATCAAATAACGACATAAATAGTTAAGAAACATCGCGAAACTCTTACGAAAATAATTTTCCGCAAAATGGCATAAAATGTGTTTTTGACCGAACCAACTACTCGATACACATGAGGGCTTCCAAGGTCAGCCCCAATAGTATTAGGGCAGTTCATGGGCTGCCCGAACAGTGACAAATTCGCTGTTTGGGTAGCCGTCACCCGGTTGGCTCAAAAGTCACACAGTAACGTCATTTTTCGCCATTTTCGCTTATTTCAATTCCGAAACAATTTTCGGCAATTGTTCCAACACCCAAAACACATCCAATACATTCATATGACATATTTTTCATCACCAAATGAACAGTATTTTCATATCTGATCCAGAAGCTAAATATATCAAATTTTCATGCTTAAAATCCAATTTTCCAACATTAATCTAATTAATCTTATCACCAACCAAAGTCACCACAAATGAACCACCCAAGAACAATTCTAAGCATTACAAGAGTGGTCATAACACTTTAGAATGGCAACTTATCATCAAATGATAAAATTGAATAAATATTACAATAATATCTTTCAATACTACTTCGCACATGCTCAAAGCCTTCCAATCCATTCTCCAAATCCAGAAGCCCCAAATTCTAAGAAGTAAGTAAACCCTATAACCATTCTAACAATTCAAGAACAAGAAGATAATTTTCTACACTTAAGAACATTAAAGATTACCTTATAATCTTCAACTTTCTTTGTGTTTTTCTTGAATATTTACTTCCTTCTTCCTTGAATCTTCAAGTGAAATTTGGAAAGCTATTTGGAGGTATTTGGAGACTTCAATTTCGGCCATGGGTAAGCTTACATGAAAAAGAAACAAAATTTTCTAATTTAAACTAGCTTGACCGACTTTTGGGGGCTTTTTGGTCATTTTTGACAAATTAATTCAATTAAATAACATTAAGCTTTTTGTTGGCAAATCAAATTTGCGTAACCAATAATTATTAGCCATATAACATAACAATTATGAAATATAGGTATTATTTAATCATTTAAATATTTAATATTTAAATATCTAAATAATTAATTAATATAATTATTATATATGTATTTTTATTTACATTAAATAACAAATACATATATTAATGGCTTGTATCAAAGTCTCATTTGACACTTAATTAATGTGTATCTAATCAAATTATGTATCAAATACAAATACACAATAATTACGATTGACCAAAATCCCTTAAAGCATGTGTTTTCGTTTAACCGATTAAACGATTCGAATTAACTCATTTAATCCGATAAAGTATTATGAATAATCTGTATTATTCATAACGTGTTGCCCAAGTGCTCAACGAGTACACTTCATATTGTGGAACTCTCTAAGTTTAGGTTTATCACTCATTGTAGACACTTACATTTTTGCATGAAAGCCCGATGATGAGCCTCGTTTGGAGGCACTACCCGATAAGTTGCGGAAGTTGCGGGAAACGGACGTCGGAAAGGAAAATTCAAAAATAAATACATCCTCAGATTTAATTCGTTTGTTTAGCCTCGGGTTTGCTCGATTAATCTTTGTTTTAATTATTAGGCTCGGCCCAAAATCCCCGTAACCCACACCAAGCCACACGCCCAAGGCCCACCAAAGCCCAATCCAAATAATTAAAACATTTAAAACACATGTCACAAATCAAATTAAATCCCCTTCCTAATTTAAATAAATCTCCTTCCTAATCTAATCAAATCCTTTTCCTTATTAACAATATTTTGAAGATATTCCCACACCAAAAATACAAGATCATTCCCTTAAATAATTGAATTAAATACACCCCATATTTACTTGATTATGTTTCCTTTTGAAAGCTCATGCACAACCCTAACCCTAGCATGCAACTATAAAAGATGACATAAACCAACCATATTCCTCTCTCACTCTTCACGGCTCACACAAAAATCACAAAAAAAGACACCCTACACTTCTCTCTCTCGCTCATCTTTCTCTCTCTCATTCACCAAACTCACAAACAAATAAACAAACCTTAAACACCAAAAACGCAAACCCTAACTCACAGCAGCCCCAACTCCCTCTCCTTCCTCTCTAATATATTCAATCGGCAAAAACACTAAAAGCAACGAGAAACCATAACCTTTCCCTCTCACCTCCATGATCTCTTCACGCCACTCACTGGATCAACCCTCACGTCCCTATCCCTCATGAACCCTCATCTCTCTCTCTCTCTCTCTCTCTCTCTCTCTCGCTCAGCATAACCGATCAAACGCATACAAAGCAGCCCTCAACCAAGGTGAACCAACCAGCTAAACACACACCACGTGAAGCTAAACAAGCCAAAAGCAACACACACTAGAAGCTAACCGAGAAACAACCCCAGCCAAATAACAACAAAGCCACAAATGTATAGTTTTCTTTGGTTAATATACTTACTTTATCCAAAAAAAAAAAAAAACAAAGCCACAAATGAACCCACGCACATGGCCCTTCTTCCGCGTAGCATACACCACTTCAGCCCTTATAACACACAAAATACCCTAACCGACAAAAGACCAGCAGCAGCCCTCACGTCCACCAAAAACACAGCCACGCCCAAATAAAAGCAACCCTCACACCTCACTCACAGCCCCTTCAAAGCTTAGGCCACATACTCAACCGAAACTACCCACAAACCCTTAACAATACCAGCCCCAAACCGACACCAAACTGATTCCAAGACCGTGAATAAATTACCTCAAAATCAGTCCCAAAAATAACCCAAAACAGTCCCTAAATAACCACCCAAAGTAGCAGCAAAACAATCCTAAAATAGAGAAAATAGCAGCCCAAAACAGCGGAGGAAAATATCGGACCAGAAAACCCTAAAAGTTACGGAGTATTAACCCTTCCGGCGACGACGTAACGCATTTCCGAGAAGCAACTTAAAAGGTAAGACCTGAGGGCACCCTTTATTATATTTTATTTTGTCATCCCGGACACGACGTGCTCGGTTGGACGGGGAATACGTCCAACCAGGCATGCAAAGTCCTATATCAAAGACGACCAAACTCTTGGTCACATCTTTCTTTGACGTTCCGTTATTTATTTATCGCACATTTATTTCATATTACTAGCTTTCTTATCATTTCGCATTTAATCCACGTTTATTGTCGTTTTATTATCCCGCATTTGTTTTGTGTTGTTTATCTTCCTTGTTATTTCTTATATTTGTCTCTTCATGTGTTGTTATATGCATTATCATACTTCACATCTATTTTCATGATTATATTGTGTTAACGCTTGAGTGTTACCTCTCGTGGTATATCGGATGGAAACCCAGACATAAATTTCATAGCCGAATCCGAATGGACGGTAGTGCGGTCTGTACTTGGGATACAACTCCATGTACCGCTTGGGGAAACATTCCCACATGTGTTCATTGCATTATGGATGACACTTTCGTCATCTCGTTCGAACGCGTTCCCGAACGCTACTCGAACGCATGTATTCTGCCTCACCTCGTTCGAACGCGTTTCCGAACGCTACACGAACGTGGGCATTCTGGACAGGTTCCTTTATCATGTATTAGGCATTTTTGTGTTTATTGTTCCACTATTTATTTTCCATGTGTCGTTTCTTTATTTATGCATTGTCAATCTAGTGCGCATGGGCTAATCACATTAGATTAAAGGTCCTCCATTTGAGGGAAAAGCCAAAAGGCTACCTTTACCACATGTTTTGCCACGCCGGACGAAGTACGTTTGATTGAACGTGAGATATGTTCAATCGTGCATAGGAGGTCCTATATTATTACTCTGTTTATTCATGCATTGTTACTTGATGCGCATGGGCTAACCATGTGGGTTAAAGGTTCTCTATTCGAGGGAAACGCCTAAAGGCTACCTTTGCCACGATGTTTTGCCGCACCGGATGCAGTACGTTTGATTGAACGTGAGATACGTTCAATCGGGCCTATGAGGTCCTATATAGATGTCGGCTGCGGTCACATCTCTTTCATCGTCATGTTACTTACCTTTTGCATACTATTGACTTCGCTATTCGTCTTTGTTTTGGTCGTTGTTTCGCATTTTTCATTTTTCGCATTCGCGTCATGTTTATGTTTGAGTGCTTGCTATCTCTTACGGTATATCGGATAGAAACCCAGACATAAATTCCGTAGCCGAATCCGAATGGACGGTAGTGCGGTCTGTATTTGGGATACAATTCCACGTACCGCTTGAGAAACATTCACGCGTGTGTTTGTGTCATTTGGATACCACTTTGGTAATCTCGTTCGAACATGTTTACGGACGCTACACAAACGTATGCATTCTACCTCAGTCCGTTCGAACGCATTTATAAACGCTACTCGAACGCGCACGTATTTTATTTTATCATACATCAGGTCTCATCCCGTTCGAATGCGTTTCCGAACGCTATATGAACGCGAACATTCTGTCTCATTTCCGTTCAAACGCGTTTCCGAATGCTATTCGAACGTGCATGCATTCTGTTTTACCATGCATCAGACCTTATCTCGTTCGAATGCGTTTTCAAATGCTATACGAACGCGAACATTCTGTTTACCGTTCGAACGCATTTTCGAACGCCGGACGAACGTACATACAGTGAACAGACCCCCTTCCATCATATTTCATGCATGTTTGCTTATTTGGTCATCCCGTTTGCATTACATATCTAATTATCCGCTTTTATTATTAATGCTTTTATAGTTGTTATTAGTTACGTTATTGCGCTTCATTGTTTAATATGTCTATGGAATTATGCATTTGTCTTCCTTTTGTTTATTTATTTACGTTTATGGGTGTGCGATGTGTGTTGATTACATTATCTTGCATGTTTAGCATAAGACCTAGTTATACTATTGCATAAATCTTTTCATTACAATTGGCATAAGTAAGGGACCATTTCGAACCCAACGGTTTGAGGTCTTCCCTTGCGAGGGGTGAGTGCGGCCTTAAATCATTTCCCAGTTCACACTGGGTGGTGACTCCATTTTGTTCTCCGGTTTAGTCCCCCGCGGGCTACTCCGTACCCCCGACCGGGCCGCGAGCCCGGACAGCGTCACTGTGCCTCTGTACCATGCCTACACTCATGAAATCCAATTTTATGTCCATAATTCACCCACTCATGAATTATGATGACCACGGATAATCTCGCTAAACTATGCAAGTCGAGGTCATTGTATATGTATAATCCATTCGTCACAGGCTATCCATATTATACCTAAGATATAGATAAGAAGGTCAAATCCTTATGGTATAATATAGTCGACTTTCAAATTTACGATCTCTAAATAACACTCGGAATTGATTTCCAAAGTTATACAACGACCATGGATTTACTAGATCGCAAACATGTGTAGGATGTTTATGTCATGTACACAGGACTGGCGGATTCTATCTTGATACACACAGGATATCACGAGCATCAGTCCACACCCAACGAACAGGCGGAGTTCTGATCTAAATAGATCGGTGACATGACTGGCATCAAAGTGTGGAGGATAACTTAAATATCCACAGTGGTATCTCAAGTCAAATGACCACAATGCTCGCTCAACTCGAGAAGATTCCTATTAACATTGTTGTACCATCTATTAGGAAATCTTCAGTGAGTCATTCAGTGTTTATCAAATAAACACCTACATGTCTATACGAGTCTCCCGAGACTCATGGTTCATTGGAATAAATCATCAGACCAAGTCACGATATACGACATGTACTAGTCTCAGCGGATTTTACTAACCGACCCGTGTTAGTAAATCTTTTCCAGAAAATTTATTTAAGGATATACAACTTATAGCGACGTTTCCCAATGTCAATTACAAACTACGTTGTAACTGCGCACTACGTTGTAAATCCTAGGGTCTTTGTCTAATATACATGTATCACTAAATCAGATTTAGTTTCAATCTAATCATAATTAGATATCTAATCGTAATTAGATCGAATATGTGTATAAAAGACAAGAGGTGCTACCATTAAATAAGTAATATTATGGAAAAAGGCATTTATCGTATTCATGAATCGAACATAAATAAGATCCGGATTGGCACTCTGAGCACCAACCCTAACACGTAGTACACTCAGGATTAAGATTAATCCATATATGACCATCTAGTAGATCGAAATGACTTTCTTTGTTTAACGGATATTAAAATAATGTCATTTACATCTGGATCCAGTCCTATATGATTACATCATACAAGGTGCCTCAATTCTCATGTCTCTACATTGACGATCTCGGATCAAGGTCGCCATACAAATATAGAATGGACCGCAGCTATAGATAAACCACAAACAAAGTACCCACTATGTTTGCTCTCTATGGACTATTTAAGATTACTAACTTCAGACTTAAATCCTCTTGTGTATGACACTCATACACTAAGTCTGAAGATACATAAGTAATCTAGGGTATTCAAAATAATTTATAATACCCGAAAATTAAACAAACACTTTGATAAATGAATAATGCATCATTTTATTTCAAAACACATAAAGCCATTTACATCATATCTCTGGGGCATACATCCCAACATAAAGTACATTATTTAAACATAAATAACTATTAATGTTTAATCTGGAAACTCCCACTACTCTGGCTGAAACAGCATCCGTTGTCCTAACTCTCATGGTGAAGTTACCTTCATCAAAGTCCCTCCATGAGTCAAGTAGCTGCAAAGAACAACTAACATGGTTAGTGGCACCAGAATCAACAATCCAAACGGATTTATCATCCTCCACTAAAAGAGACTCAATGACAAGTAAATCATATTTACCTGTGTTTTTCTTCTCTTTAAGCTCAACAAGGTATTTCAGACAATTTCTTTTCCAATGCCCTTGTTGTTCACAATGGAAACATTTTCCTTTGGCATTGATTCCTTTAGAGCATTTGTTCTTATTCGTTTTCATTGGTTTTGTCTTTGCCTTCCAATTGTCTTTCTTCTTATTCTTTGCAGATTTAGAAGATTCGGCAATATTTGCCTCGGTATTGGACCTACGAGGACCCATCATGACAGACTCGTAATTTGTGGCCCCATTTAGCAGTTCAATCAACGTAAAAGTCAACTTATTCATTAAGACAGTTGCTTTTAAACTGCAGGAAACTCTTCGGAAGGGTTTCCATGATCATTGTCACCTAGCTTTGCACATTGATACGTTCACCATGGGTTTCAGCCATATTAAGACGAGACATCATCCTTAACACATGGTCTCAGAATGATGTGTCTTCCTTCATTCTAACGGTCAATATAGAGACTATTGCCTCATATCTAAAATAACTCTTATTACTATATTAATCAACTACCGTTATTTTGATCAATGAAGCATTGATTAACAACTTAATCATTCTTTTGTGAGTGTGACCCATTATTTCGAAACCCTTGGACTTAACTAGTGAAGTGTCGCCGGAGGGTAGGTCAAATCACCAGATACATCTAGAGTTCCTATCCTTTAGGAATCCAAACCTGATATTGACCCAAAAAGGACACCATCCGTAGGGGGACGAAAGCAAAGCCGTCTCGAGGCGCCTATTGAATCTCACATTTTCATATAACAATGGAGATCGTGGGATATATTTGGTATACCCCTCTCCCACTCACTATTTTGAAGTTTAAGGTTTCTATAATACTAGTATCTAATTAATTTAGATTATGCTCGGCTAAAATATATCTTTATTAATACCAGTGGATTATTAATGATCTAAACAATTTTAACACTTAAAATTTTATTCACTAATCTTGATTAGTCTCTACTAACTAATTAATTTAATCAAGCTAATTTAATCAAGTTTGCTTAAGTGATCTAATCCATTTTAACTTTTTTAAAAAAAATAATCCACTTATGGGTTTTAAAATTTTAAAATTCAACGAACGGACCAAACGTCATTAAACCATTTAATTGATAAAAACATATTATTTATTCCAAAGGTACGTGGTATTGTATTCCGAGTGCAGACCAAATTACCGTCCATTCGGAATCGGCTATGGAATTTACGTCTGGGTTTCCATCCGATATACCAAGGAAAATAATGTACTCATAAAGTCCATTTGTATTTAAACTTGAATTCGTAATTTTTAAACCTTTAAACCAATTAATCTTATTAATCCGTTTACATGCATCTTATATTCTTATTTAACTTTTAAATTTACATAAAACCATATTTTATGACTAGAATATCATGTATGTCTACATGTTATGGCATGTGAAAATGCAAGAGTAGGCACCATATGCTATATGTCATGTTAATAAATATTTAAAACAAACATAATTCTCAGGCTGGGCGTTGCGACTCTAACTTGGTGGGCGTCGCGACGCGCAGAATTCCAGAAACTGGAAAAGTATCAGCTTTGCGTCGCATCGCGACGCGCGTGAGGTAGAAGCAAATCAGTGGCTTGTAATTTTCCAGGGGCTGAAATTCAAAATTCATACACATTTCAAATTGTGTTAACCGGGCTCTTATTTTTCTATACTAATCTAATTAGTACAATAAATCCAGGGCGTCCCTTGGTCTTCAAATCTTGTTCCATGGTGTGTTGTTGAGTTCTTCGCGAAATTTCTTCGTCATAAGTCCTTCGCGGTATCGGCTCCTCCAAGTTACAAAAAGGGTTACATAATGGACTTATTACGAAGGAAATAAACTTACAACACTTGAAAGAATATAACCTTATGGTCTTACATTTCCAATGCTAAAAACAAGAGCCGGAAAAATTAATGATCAACACAATACATTCATCACATCAATCAAAAGTAAACATTCATCACATGAACATTAAAACCATTCATCTCATGAATCTAATTGTGCCTATTCATCATAACATGTAAATTAATAATTTATATCTAATATAAATTATTAAAACTTAAACTTAAAAGAGAAGGGTTAAGAAAACTTTTCAACCTTAAGCTCTGATACCAATTGTAGGAAACGAATTTTCCTTACCGCAGCAGAAGTTGCTAATATTGTAGGCACTGTCTCCGGTATGGACCCTTAAAATTTTCTTTGCCTTCTCATTTGTTAGAGTCGAACTCCACCAACCACTTGATGAATTTCCTTTGAGATTCTACCATAGAATCAACCACCCGATCTTCCGAACTATATCTCGAAACCAGCAAACCGAAGTGTGGACTTTACTCACAAAAATCTATCTCCAAACTTTTTAAGGAATTATCAAAATTCTAAACAGTTTAGAAAAATGATATTTGTCACAAAATCTCTTGGCTTTAAGAAAGATGAGATGAAGAAGATCAAATATCTTGTTCACTCTAGTTTTTCTTTTTAATCTCAACAATTGAAAATAAGAATTTTCTCTCAACTATTGAAGAAAAATTGTGGATTTTTCTCTCTACCTTACTCACAACTTTTGTGAATGTTTTTGCTCTTTTTTTTTCTTTTTCCAAAATACTAAGAATTAATTACCCAAACCTTTGGGTGGGAGTGGTAGAGATTTTATTCCAAAGCCAATCCACTAACATCCACTCATTCTTTGAATGGCAAACACACTTGAGTGGAGTGTCAACCAAATCAATAAATTAATAGAACAAGTTAAGTAATTAGGTCAAAACTAATTACCAAAAAATTGGTGGATGATTTGGCAAACCATTAAGGCTTGTCTTGATAATGCATTTACCATTATCAAATAATGTTGTCATAATGATGTCATAATTATGAATTATCAATTATGATGTAATAATTACTTATAATTATTATTTGATTATCTCATAATCAAAAATATTAGAAAACATAATATTAAACTAATTTAATATTATTTTCATTTGTGACAAAAATATTATTAATCATATTAATAATATATAAATATAATGTGAGCGTATTATTAGACAATCTAATTATATTAGGTTTGCTACAGTTAATTGAGCTAACCGAGGACCAAATAGACCTACGGTTCCGAGCTCCAATAATTCAAAAATATTAATTAAACCCTTTAATCAAATATTACGAATTATTAACTCCGCGTTATTCCACTAAAAACTCGAAGTTGAACTCCCATTACCGTAGATGGATAAAATAAACCGAACAACTTCGGTGTCTATCAATATAGTCATTACATATGGATATAGCCTTTCACAAATATCTCATAAATAGAGCTGGGTCAAAAGTCTTTTATACCCCTCTAAATATATTGTCTCTTAAGCACCATTGATACTATAATGAACAATTAATCTATAACAATTATGAATGTTAAAACTTTCTATTCGTAATAGAAAAGTTGAGAGCTCAAATTATTCAAGTCCCGAATCAACTCTTAAAATAGATATTCTTCTACTTCTATTAAGAATGAGTGAATTCCATATCTATGTAAAATGTTCACAACTACACACCAAACCATATCCCCAAAATACGTAGTTATTGGCCGGGAATGATACACCAACCTCACCATAGTAAATCAAAGGACATAGCCTGACATGCAGGAGTTTGTAATACACTCAGGATTAAGATCGAATCCATATATGACCATCTAGTAGATAAAATGAATTTCTTCAGTTAACGGATATTAAAAGAAATTTGTATTTATTTAAGTCCAGTCCTATATGATCTCATCATACAAGGTGCCTTCATTCCCATGTCACTACATGAACGATTCCAGATCAAGGTCGTCATACAAGTATAGAATGGATCGTAGCTATAGATATACCACAAACAAAGTACCCTTTTTGTTTGCTCTCTATGGACTATTTAGATTACTAACTTCAGACTTAAATCCTCTTGTGCATCAAACATACACTAAGTCTGAAAATACAAGAGTAATCAAGGTAAACAAGACAATTGGACAATATGTGATTTAAATTAAACAACTTTGATAAATGAATAATTTATTTATTATTATTACAATAATCAATTTCGTTTTACAATACATGAAGCTCTAGGGCATTTATCCCAACACAATTCACAATACAATATGTGTAGATTTATATGTGTATATGTGTATTAATCAGTCAAGCTTGGACGGAATTACGTGTGTAAGATTACACTTTTAATACTCAACCAAGTATGCAACACACAATTAAATTTCAACATTATCACTATGTGTATGCTTGTGATAATTGAACACCCTAATATTAACTTAAATCTATACTACTAAGTTTATCCTAATACAGTATATGATTTTACTATGTTAATATTATGATAACACAAATTAATCTAAGCTGTTCGTTAGTATCACGTTCGTTTCTTCATTTGAACGAAACTTTCCAGTGAGTTCACGTTCGTGTAGCGTCGTAAACGCGTTCGAACGAAGTGTTCCAGAGAGTTCACGTTCGTGTAGCATTCGTAAACGCATTTGAACGAAATATTCCAGAGAGTTCATATTCATGTTGCATTTGAATACGCATTTGAACGTTCTCTGGCAGAAGACTGTCGTTCAAGTTGCGTTTGAAAACGCGTTCGAACGAGATTACGAAAAATCAGAATTTTTGCCTACTCGTTCGTCGGGCATTCGAACGCACTTGCGTATTTTTCATGCACATAATATATTTTTCCAGAAAAATGGCTATTAACACATGTAAATTCTCACCTAACAACACTTAAAATAATAAGTTCTTAAGATTGTGGTTATATTAGTGTCATTAAACGAAATTAACATGCATCCAATAAATCTTAATCATTCAAAACCAGAACACAACAATGGAAATCAAATCTACACTAACATGCCAATTTAACATAAACTATTAGACTTTAGAAAAACCTGAGAATTTGAAGATGATGATCAACTTGGTCCAAGTCGAGTTTCATTTGTCCTTAAGAACTTATTAGCCCCGCCTCAGTGCTCTACGGATGGTTTTGTAGCTAATGTTCTCCCAGGATTACTTGGATTCTTCTTGAGAGATGGGCACTCATTTCTCAAGATCTTTGACCGGCGTAATCACACGTGTATAACACAAGCGCACGTATCGTTCAAGTAGTATAAAAAGTATCAATCCCACGAGGACTTAAAACCTTTTGTTATCAATTTATGAAGTTAAATGTTTACAAGTATCTAATGGATTGATTGTTTGATTGGGTGGTGACGTTAAAATTAAAACAAGTAAATAAATTTCTTGAAAGTAGATTGAAGAAAATTCAAATTTATAAAACTATCCAGGGTTGTGAATCTTTCCAATATATTTTTTTAGAAAAGTGTCTTTCCAATATCTTTTTAAAAGATGAAGTGGTTATTTTACGTTTGTGTAATATATTGGTTTATTAACCTGGAACACAAAATTATGTAAAAGCCTCTTCCGATTGTCAAATACAAATACCCAGTATAACCCAATTAATCATATTCCTATGTTAACCAAGTTATCTGAATTCATTAAGATTAAGTTCTAATTATGGCTACTCCCGCCCGACAGGTATATTCCTATCCTGTAAGGAAATCTATTAAAGGGTTATCTATCATCAAGGAAGATAGTGGGCTATTGAGTCTAAGGTCTTTAACCTAAAATCTCTTTTCCAAGTTCATTTTAAGTTTACCAGTTCAATTTTATTAATGGCCAGTTAATAAAAAGCATTATGATTAAGGCTCAATAAATAAACCTTTATATTACCCAAACTGTAATTTAACCCCTTATAAACCAGTGATATTGGAATTCATCACAACCCCAGATAATTAACTTAGTTATGACACATAACTAGGGCTGGTAAAAACTTAAATAAAATAAAAGACATAAAGTAAATTGTTGGAAATTAAATACTGAAAAGTAAATTGCTGAAAAGTAAATTGCTGAAGGTAATTTGCTGAAAAGTAAATTGCTGAAAATAAATTGCTGAAAAGTAAATTACTGAAAAGTAAATTACTGAAAAGTAAATTGCTAAAAGTAAATAAAGTAAAAGTACAATAAAAGAAAATGCTGAGGTAAGAGGATCCATTTTTATTACTATTATTTTAGATATCTCCCTTAATATAATATATTAACTTTACGTGATTATTACCAACCAGTCATATAGGCGGTATCCTGATTAAGTCAAATTAATAATTAATTACAACCGACCAACCAGGCGGTATCCATGCTTAGTCAGGTTAAAACAAATTTATAATTAATTACCAACCGACCAATATGGCGGTATCCTCGTTAAGTCAGATTTTAAATAGTTATTATATTATAATTAGGGGAGATTAATCTAAATAGCAATAATAAAAATTTTACCTTTTACCTCAGCAAAGGGGAGTTACCTCCTCATTGCTTGAAAAGTAAAAATTGAAAAAGTAAAGAAAAGAAAGTGCGAAAGCGGAAATTAATTGAAAGCTGTAAATAAACAAACAAGATACAATCTTCTTAGTTATTCATTAGGAATTTCAAAGAATAAAGTATGAAATTTACAAATGAAATGGTTTGGTTATATAGGCAAAATTAAATGCTCCACCAAATCCATTATTAATTGCTCCACTAATTGCTCTACTAATTGCTCCACCAAATCCATTATTAATTGCTCCACTAATTGCTCCACTAATTGCTATCATGTTTGGTGGGAGTTTGACTATTTTTATTTTTTTTATTTTTTTATTAATTTATTTTTTTCTTTGAAAATGACTTTAATAATTACACATAATATACTTCCGGATGTTTCATCAATTTCGGTCATGAAACATTCAGAATTCGAAATTATTTTTTTCTTCAAAGTTGTCGATCTTTGAGTCTTCTTTAATATCAGAGTAAAAAGTTATGCCTAAAAACGACAATTGCGCAAAACTGGAATTTCCGAAACTGCACTTCGTTAGAACGCCCTTTCAAGTTTCCAATCTCCAAAATTAATATGTCAAGTCCAATTTTACCCTTATTTGACCCACATTTCGTCCTAAATAATTTCATTGAGTCCTAATATTATTTTATCTGCAAAATAAACTAAAACACATCAAAACGTTCATCAAACCCGAGAAACTAAACAAAATATTAAGTAAAAGAGGCGGTATATATTGATATATTTTCCGCTCATCACACCCCCAAACCTAACATTTTGTTAGTCCTCGAGCAAAACAACAAAATAAAATACAAGAAACAATTAAAATTAAACTAAGCCACTTTCGTAGGGATCACGATTGTATTTAGCGTATGTAACAAGCCTTTAAACCCCTAGGTGTCCCTAGTGGACGAGTTGTAGTCTCGTGAGGGCTTACTGCAACGATACCCACAAATATTTTACAAAAGTAAAAAGATAATAAAACTAATGCACACAAAAGCAAAAAGACAAGAGAAAATAGAATAAAGAAGTTAGTCACTAAACAGATGAAACTTCTAATCCAAATCAATAGTTGTTTTGTTTCTTTTTAAATTACCGAATAAGTAAATTCTCCGATTATTTTTACCATTCTCCATATACACAGTCAAAAAAATATTAATCAACTCATTTTTCCCACAATAGTCATGAGTGTAGTTGAGAAGATTGTAATATTTTTGTCCTAAAGTTTTATCAGAATTCACACATTTTTTAAGCAATGGAATAAATTTTTTTTATTATTATTTTTTTATTATTTTTTTTTATTTATATACAATATCTTCCATCTATGTAGCGAGCTTTGGGCCAGTGACTCTCAAACCAGTTGGCTTTAGGGCACTAGGTGTTAAGACACCCCTACGGACTTAATAACTCAGACTTCAGATATATATATTTTTTTGGCAATATCTTCGATCCATGTAACGAGCTTTGGGCCAGTGACTCCCAAACCAGTTGGTTTTAGGGCACTAAGTGTTAAAACACCCTTACAGACTTAATAACTCGGATCTCAGACGTTTTTTTTACTCCATCGCTTTTTATAGATGCTTCCTCCAATTAAACTATAGTACTGAATATTACAAACTTTTCAATTACAGCTCATGTCTGTATGTTACCATGTATGCTGATAATACCTGTCAACTGAGCATATGAAGATTCATTTTAGTCAGTATTATGGAGAATTCACAAATTAAATAATTTAAAAGAAAATAAACAAAAATTAACTTGTTCCAAAATAAGTTGAGATATGTCTCAGGAATGGAAATTATTTACACAGTTATCTCACAATAATTTCACCTGATTAATCAAATAAAAACACAAAAATACAAAATATTTTTTTGGTTTTTCGAAATTTTTTGACTAAAAATAAAACAATAAAAACAAGATACAATTTAACTATTCTCCTCCCCCAAACCTAAATGAGACATTGTCCCCAATATCTTAAACAGTAGAATAAGTGTTTAGAAAACCGTACTTGGTTAGCTAAAATTCTACATCTAAATGAAAAGTTAAAGGTTAAGATCCAGATTTATCCGACGCCTCTTACCACGATCATTATCGAACCAGTTTATCTTGGAAAGAATGGGGTCAATTTGAGGTTCAAAGGCTAAGATTTTGTCAATTAAATTTGGGGCAGTTCTGGCAGTAAAGAGGAGTTCTTTTACAGGCTTTGACACGAACCCATTTCCCCGGGCATCATCAAGAAACACACAAAGAAAATCATAAAATCCATCAACATTGTACAGTCCAAGCGATTTCTGGTGTATGTTCAAGTTTGCCCAAGATAGTACTGTAAAAATTTCCTCCATCGTGCCCAAGCCTCATGGCAAAGTAATAAAAGCATCACCACAATTAATCATCTCTACCAGTCGTTCAGACATACCTGGCACAATTAGTTCCTCGATGTTTGATGATCTAATAAGATTCGCCTCCGCCAAGGGTTTTAGGATGATTCTCAAGACTTGACTGCTTTCATCCTATACAACTTTTGAAACGATCCCAATTAGTCCAAGATTGCCACCGTCATATACTAAGTGCATATTCCTTGCAGCAATGACTCAACCCAATTCTGTGCCGCTGTTACGTATTCTAGTTTAACACCAACACTGGTACGGCAAAACATACAGATGTTTTCAACCCATCTTCTTGAAGTATAGCTTCCATTTTTATATGGATACCTTCAAAGGTGCAATGATGAGTTGAATTTATAGAACCTGAAAAGGGTGAGTAATAATAGCACAAGTATCTTCCAAAGGACAATTAGTAGCACAATAGTAAATCGTGAAAGGTCAAAAAGTAGCTTGGATCTTGTCGGAGAAAATAACAAAACAAATCACAATTATTAGGAAAAGACAAAGATATAATATTTACAATAATATAACGGCTTGAATGACGTCTATGCGTCAGGGACAAGATTCCCATCCAATTTTCTTATAAATTGGCAAACAAGGTCTTTTAGAGTCAGATTCTCGAGACTTAACTATTGTCTTTCTTTACGGAATTATGCATATAACATGCGAATTTCATGATACACATATCCACTAGGATGCGTCTCAAGAGTTTTAGATATGTCATCCAAAGACTCCTTACTCAAGCCATCCCTAATGAAATTAATCTTATCTTCGCGGTTATCAGACACCATTCCTAAAGATCGACGAGTATCACAAAATATACGAGCACATTTATAACAAACACACATTATTTTGGCTCTTCTCTTTTTAACATATGTGCTTCTTCTTAAACCAGGCAGATATGAAATAAAAGAGTCAGAGGACTCACCTGCCAATCGGAATCGTGCTTCAATAATCCAACGAATGTCAGTAGGCATACTTTTGATCATCAGTAGTCTCATTTGTTCCAAGCAAGCTTTGTAAACTTTCATCAGAGAGTTTTGAAAGAGAGAAGGAAATTACTTGTGAAGATTTGCGAGAGCGTCTTCCATCGTGAAATGACTTTACCTGCAAAAATTAAACACACCAAAATAAAACACACCAGATCACAATATATACACAAATTGCGGGTTGCCTCCCTGCTAGCGCTAAGTTTAAAGTCGTCAGCTAGACATGACTGCCCGAAAGTTAGGCTGGATATGAAAGTGTGACACTTTCTTTTTGTCGCTCAAATGATTCTCCCCAGTAGTGCTTGACATGCTGGATGTTAACCTTAAATGTGTTGTTGGACTTGGGGTTGTACAATTCAACGGCTCCATATGGTAAAACCTGAGTAATCTCAAATGGGCCTGACCATCTTGATTTCAGCTTTCCAGGGAAAAGTTTCAACCTTGAATCATATAACAACATCTGATGCCCTGGGTTCAATTGTCTGCGCACTATTTTTCGGTCATGTCATTTCTTGGTCTTCTCTTTGTATAATCTGGCATTTTCATAAGCCTGTAGACGAAATTCCTCCAACTCATTGAGTTGGTGAAGTTTTTTCTCTCATGCGGCGTGTGGATCAAGATTCAACTTCTTCAGTGTCCAGTACGCCTTGTGTTCAAGCTCAACTGGCAGATGGCATGCTTTCCCGAACACCATTTGATATGGGGACATACCAATGGGTGTCTTGTAAGCTATCTGGTAGGCCCATAATGCGTCATCCAGTTTTTCAGACCAGTCCTTCCTTGTTGATCCAACGGTTTTCTCTAAGATTTTTTGATCTCCCGGTTTGAACTTCAACTTGCCCGTTTGACTGTGGATGGTAAGCTGTGGCAACTTTATGAGTAACTTCGTATTTGGATATGAGTGCCTCGAAGTATCTGTTGCAGAAATGTGTGCCACCATCGCTGATAATCGCCCGAGGTGTTCCGAAGTGAGTGAAAATATTCTTTTTAAGGAACTTGATCACCACCTTTGAATCATTAGATGGCAGTGCAATTGCTTCAACCCATTTGGAGACGTAATCTATGGAAACCAATATGTACATGTTTCCAAATGATGGAACAAATGGTACCATAAAATCAATACCCCACACATCGAATATCTCCACTTCTAGAATATTTTACAGAGGTCCTTCATTTCTCCTGGAAATATTTCCCGTTCTCTGGCACCTGTCACATTGAAGAGCAAATAGATAAGCATCTTTAAAAAGAGTGGGTCAGAACAAA